>JARVLU010001073.1:20353157-20364875 GCA_031762415.1 Simpsonichthys santanae | reverse complement strand
CTCACAATTTTTAGCCATAAAATATTTATTGAGGGTTGAATTGATTCAAATGGAACACTACTGAAGGCCTAGGTGTGAAATGCACGGCACGCCACTGCTATAAATTAATCCACTCCTGCTTAGTATTTGTTCTTCAAATATCTGCAATTGTGGCATTTTGTGACGTCCAACGCTTAACGGTTTTCCTTTGTACCCCTCTAAACATTTTGTGGTTAAGATTTTGGAGTTCAGGACCAACACTAATAATGGGGCCCTCAACAAGATGTATACACTGCTCAGTTCATGCCATGAGACCAGCTTGGACTCTTAAACTGAAGTGGGAAATGGACTTAAGGAATCCATATCAGACTCAGTCTGTCGAAAGATCGTTCAGAATATTTATTCACCCTTAGTCTGTCTGAGACACGCTTTCATTCAATTCAAGGTGGTGCACTGTCTGCACTGGTCCAGTAACAACTGTCTAATAATAAAACTGACCTGGATACTGCATGTAACTGCTGTAAACAAACTCCAACTTTGCTCTTACACACATTCTAGACCTCTCCAAAGCTGTGGGGCCAGTGTGACAGTTCAGTTTACAATCACCAACCTTTGTAAACAGGTGAGGGAGGATTCCCTTAGAGGAGTTGGATTGTGTGATGTCACTGTTGGAGAAGGTGAGCTATTCTAAGTCAGAGCTGAGCTTGAAGCAGTTAGGAGGGAGATCTAGAAGACAGGCCCAGGGAGACAGGCGAGGGTCATGCACAGATGATCAGAAATCCAAAACCAGACTTGAATTGTGATCCGGTAGACGTGGTCGTTGTAGAGATGTATATGCTTCCAATAGTTATCAGCATGGGATAAAATGTAATTGTTATTAATGGATTCAAGGATTCAAGGTTCTTTATTGTCATCCACATCACATGTGGTACATGAGTGGGGTCCTTCATGATGCAGGTGGCACTCTTCCTGCATCTAGAGGTGTAAATGTCTGATGGTGGGGAGGCTGACTCCAACAAACTTCTGTGCAGCCTTCACCACTCTCTGTAAAGCTTGTGCAGATGCTATGCTGATGATGCTCGACTATATTTGTCTATGAAACCTCATGAATCCAATCAGTTACTTAGAATACAAGTATGCCTTAAAGACGTAAAAAACCTGAATGATCCTTCATTTTCCGCTTTAAACTCAGATAAGACAAAGTTTGTGGTTTTTGAACCGGACTATCTTAGTGGGGGGGGGGGGGGGGTGCGATTTTCACTTTCTTTGGGTGGCATTAATTTGGCCTCCAGCTTTGATATAAAAAACTTGCTGTTATTTTTTATCAGGATATGTCGTTTAACCCCCATTTAAAAAATATGACAAGAACCTTTTTCCACCCCCTGCGTTATATCACTCAGATTAGAAACATCTTGCCCTATAAACAATACAAAAAAACTGGTCCATGCATTTACCATGTCTAGGATGGACTATTGCAATTGTTTATTATCTGGGTGTCCAAATACTTCTTTAAAATATCTTCAGTTGATCTAAAATGATGCTGTCAGAGTCTTAACTGGAGTTAGTAGGAAAATTCATATCTCTCCAGTTTTAGCTTCTCTCCATTGGCTCCCTGTCAAATCCAGAATTTAATTCAAAATCTTACTTCTAATCTATAAAACTCTCAACAACCTAGCTCCATCTTACAAAGTCTATTACAGATCTTATTGTTCCATATTTTCCCAACAGAGCACTTCACTTTCACTTGTGGTTTACTTGTGATTCCTAGAGTTTCAAAAGCAGAATGGGAAGAAGATCTTAGTTATCAGAATCATTTCTTGTGGAACTATCTTCCAGTTTCTGTCTGAGGCTGACACATTGTCCACTTTTAAGACTGGACTTAAGACTTTCCTTTTTGTTAAATCCTATAGTTAGAGTTGGCTTGGGTTTCCTGAGCTGTCCCTTAGTTATGCTGCAATAGGCTTAGACTGCTAGAGGACAAATTGAGCACATTTCCTCACTCTGCTGCTGTCTTTATTTTCTCTACCTGTTTGTATTTGTAACTGTATTTATCCTTAACATGTGTTTTTGGTCTTTCCTCCACCAGAAAGTACCTGGACCTGCTATTTTGTGTTTGTTTGTTCCTCTCAAACCCAGCCGGTCGAAACAGATGGCCACTTGTCCTGAGCCTGGTTCTGCTGGAGGTTTCTTCCTGTTAAAAGTTTTATTTTATTTTATTAATTTTTTTCTTTACTTTGCCTTTCGTCAGGATGGGAGACAGCGTCAAAGTGAAGATTCAATGCAATCTTCTGGCTACTTATGTGTACAGTATGTGAATGTTTTTGTACAGTGCCCTGAGAAAACTTCTGTTGTGACTTGGCGCTAAATAAATGAACTGAACTTAAATAAATTACTGTATTACTCATATGCCATGTGTTGAAGTGTCCTTGGGGAAAATCATTGAATTTATTGTCTTTTTTTTAACTCTATGTTTGTGAGAGTAAAATGTGCTGCAAATAAACGTGCACACTCATAACTCAGAGGCATGAGTTTATGAGTGAACTACAAAAACACTGTAAAGCACACTGAGCACAAAATTAACAAGATAAGAAAGCCCTAACTATTTAATACACTGAGGGGATTATAAGAAATAATAAAATATAAACTGTTTATTGTTATGGCTTTCTATATAAACAAAAAAGCCTAAATACAAAAATAAAATAAAATATAAAGAAAAGCTTAGTTGCATGAAAATGATATGTCAGTCTGTTAATGGTATGTTAATGGCAATTTGAACCCCGACGTCATCATTATATAATGTTTTGAAAAATAATTATCAGACTAATTTATTTCTTTTCACTGTTCTTTTGCTCATTTGTTCAAAACAAGAAAAAAAAGACTAAAAATGTTGATAATGGTGGAATATTCAATTGAAATAAATATATTGACACTAGAGCCCTGTGAAACAATACACCAGCTTATTCAGCTGTGTAAAAATTGAAGATCAAATATTTTACAGGTCTCAATACAAACAAACTGGGAGAAAAAAAAAGATTAACAAATTATGTTAATTATTTCATAAGCTAAAATACTTTGTACTTGAGATTTTCACATTTTAATTTTATTGTTCCATATGGTTTTGAATATAACACAAGCCTGTGATACTTTGTCTTTACAAAGATAATATAATATTGACAATATAATATAAATATTTCAACAGGCAGAAAACAGAATAATAATTGTCAAAATGAAAACTGCGTAAAACAATAAATAAAATTAAATTAACATTGATTTATGAGTTATTGCTTTATACATCCATTTTATTTTCAGTACTGAATGATGATATTGTTTTGGATTATTCTTTATTATATTATTTGAAGTTTAAAATATAGTTTTAAAATAGTAAAAACCATCAAGATTTTTATATAAAATATATATTTTTTTATGAGAAATAGCCCCAGGTGTTCATCATCTAAGTGTTCATGAGCTGGAATCTGTCATTATCAGCACATGGTCCTCAGTGTCCAGGTGTTATTTTCCACATGCTCTCTACCAAGAAAACAGTTTTAAAAAGTGACTGTGTGTCCTTGGCCAGTCAGATAGCAGAGAGTCTCAGTGGGTTTAAATAGAGGAGCAGAACAGCAGAACATGTACCGAGGTTCAGGACACAATCATGAAGTACTTCATCCTGTTGGCTCTCTTTGCTGCAGCTTGTGAGTTCCTGTAGTGAATTGATTGATTCTTACCATGTTTTAAAAAGGTTTTGTTTTTCAATGAAATTGTTTGTGTTCCAGATGCTGCTCCCATTGAGGATGACAAGATTGTTGGAGGCTACGAGTGCAGGAAGAACTCTGCACCCTACATTGCGTCTCTGAACGTTGGCTACCACTTCTGTGGAGGCTCCCTGATCTCCAGCTCCTGGGTGGTGTCTGCTGCTCACTGCTACCAGTCGTAAGTCCAGGAACTAGTACTACACTCAGATGAATGTCATATGACACAGTGCTGCAGGGTCATATTCAAAGCATCAGTTACTTCTACTCTTTCTAATGGTGGTCGTCTCGTCATGCAGTCGTATCCAGGTGAGGCTTGGAGAGCACAACATTGCTGTGAATGAGGGAACAGAGCAGTTCATCGACTCAGCCAAGGTCATCCGCCACCCCAACTACAGCAGCTACAACCTGGACAATGACATCATGCTGATCAAGCTGAACAAGCCCGCCACCCTGAACAGCTACGTCAAAACCGTGTCTCTGCCCTCGTCCTGCGCTGGCGCCGGCACTTCCTGTCTGATCTCTGGATGGGGAAACACCAGCAGCTCTGGAAGTCAGTGAATCTGTATAAATGTATCAGTGATAAAGTTACATGTATGATGGGGTGGGAAAGAATAGTCATGTGTGTTTTCTCTTCTTGTTTTAGGCTACTACCCTGATAGGCTCATGTGTCTGGATGCCCCCATCCTGAGTGACTCCAGCTGCAGGAACTCCTACCCTGGACAGATCACCTCCAACATGATCTGCGTTGGATTCCTGGAGGGAGGCAAGGACTCCTGCCAGGTGGGAGATCAAGCACAGCTTGTCAAAGTGAACAGATCCAAAGTAATACATTTTAACTCACACCTCGTCTGCTTGTCGTGTGTGTCAGGGTGACTCTGGTGGCCCCGTGGTGTGCAATGGTCAGCTGCAGGGTGTGGTGTCCTGGGGCTACGGCTGCGCCCAGAAGAACAAGCCTGGAGTTTACACCAAGGTCTGCAACTTCAACACCTGGATTCGCAACACCATGTCTAGCAACTAAATAGATAACCGTCCAAACTTGCATTGGATCATTGTAAATATCTGAACATCTGATCTGTGATAATAAAATAGTTTGAATAAAAGTTTCTCAACAATTATTTAATGTTTTTTAAATGATGACCTGGTGATGAATTAAATTTAAATAGTTTTACATAATAATCCAGACATGCCCTGATTGGAGCAGACTTTTGAAATTAGCTTGATCACTAAAGAATTGTTCAAGCTAAGATAGTTTTTATAAAATATCTCATATTATTTTTACATGTTAAATTCTAAATTCTTGAGCTGTTGCTTCTCAGCGAGAAGTTTGCCGGTTCAAATCCCGGTCATGGATACACACGCACGCACGCACGCACGCATGCGCACGCGCACACACACACACACAAACACACACACACACACACACGATAAAACCAAAGAGTAAAAAAATGTTTAAACACTTAATCCTTTCTTATACAAAAAAAAAAAAAAACAATAATAAAAGAGACCTGGCAAACTAAGCCAATTAATTCAGAAAGTACCACAAATATAGAAATCACCTAAGAAAACTGTTTTACAAGACACATCTCATGTCTCACACATATGTTGTCACTGTTATAACATGCATTCTCAGTCCGTCATTACCTGCAGTGTTCCCTCAGTGCGGACTGAACTTTGCAAAAAAGGCCTTTTCCTACTCAGCTCCTGCAACCTGGAACACCTTGCAACAGGAACTGAAGTTGTCCAACTTGATTTCTTTAGGGAGTTTCAAACATTTGATAATGTCAATAGAAAAATAAAAAATAATTGTGTTCTTGTTTTTAGTATTTCACTCGGTTTAATGGCACCCTGATTTCTGGTTTTGTACACTACTGTTAGTAAATTATCTAGACTGACCCTGGGGCTTTTTGATCTGCTCATGGACGGGATTATAATGACATTATGACCCGGTTCTGATTCGGTTAAATGGGGCCAGGAACTCTAAAAAGAGTCTCCCAGGGATTCAATATCCATCCAGGAATAGATATTAATTTGCTCGCTACATCATGCAGAAAGGCTTATGAAGCACCATCTCATTTTTCCTTACACGTCAAACCACATAATATCCGTTGAGATCACACTTAGACACTCCCCTTCATACACGTGACAGGTTGTACTCCCCTTCTGCAACGTAGGAGTCAGGGCTTATAAATATGTAAAGCCACGGGACATCAGGCCCTTCCGGTTCCTGATTCTTGCGTCGTAGACCAGAGAGGCCAGTACTGTAAACTGTAACCTTTTCCTGCCTTGATTTGAATACAATTGGTAAAACTGAACTCACGTTTCCTTGATTTGTTAGTGTGAGTTGCCGCTTCTAAGGGATGTTTGAGCTGGTGGGAGCAGCGTGGGCTGGAGGCGGGTCCTGGGGTCAAGAGGAGGCCTAAGGCCAGGAAGCTAGCAACAGCAAGCTGCAGTGGGCAGTGACCCGCATCCAGCTCTCACTGTAACACTACTCTTATTTAAACTGCATTTTACTGTAGTTTATTGTTGTCATTATTTACTGTTTCGTTGTCTGTACTTTATATGTTCTGTCTGGAACAGATCTCTCTTGTAAATGAGTCCCCGTGGCTCATTGAAGCTAGCCTGTATAAATAAAGGTTGAATGAATGAATGAATCTGACCCCTGATACAGAGGACATTAATTGGGTTTTTGGGACAATGTGAACACCATGTGAGCCAAGATATTTGTTGTGTGATTGTGAATTATATTTACATCAACATTTCATTCATCACTCCAACTATTTATTGTGCAAACTGCAGCAACTTTGAAAACTTCAACCACAAAAGCGAGCTCAACAGGACATGAACCTCCAGAAATGTTTTAATGGAGTGGCCATGTGGGGGGTCAGTGAAAATCCTGAGGTGACACACAAAAACTAGAGCCAAAACAGAATTTGAGTAGATGGGTCACATTGTTGTCATATATCAGATGTGGGTCATATGTCAGATGTGTATCATGTGTGTCATATGTCAGATGTGTATCATATGGGTCATATGTCAGATTTGTATAATTTGGGTCATATGTCAGATGTGTATCATATGGGTCATATGTCAGATGTGTATCATGTGTGTCATATGTCAGATGTGTATCATATGGGTCATATGTAAGAGGATGCAAATAGCACCAGTATAAATGTAATTGATTAGCAAACATTTTACCAAAAATAAATAAATGACTTTCTCCATATTCATGTCACAAGCTGAAACACACCCAAAATGATCACCAAATTAAAAATTACAAAAATGTCCAAAGGCACACAGGTTGAACTTCTTAGTATCTTCATTTAACTAAATGTATTGTTGTGTTCAACATCTAAAAAACTGTTATTTAGCTCAAATTAAACAACATCACCATTTCATTTCTTATGAGGTTTTGCACTGGCTCTTAAAATAAAGTGTCTACTTTACATATTTTTAGTTTCAAATCCAGAACGGCTCTTTACTTTAAGGGACGGTTGGTGAACCTTTTCTTAATTTCTATGATTATTATCAACATAACCAGCTTTTAATGTCATCTGTGTTGCTGCTCCCTTGGCTTCATCATGAACAGGACAAACTGTCGTTGTAGACATTTCACAGAACTTTACTTCATTTTCACATGTAATAATAACGTCTTCACATGCACCCAAAAAGGCAAACTAAATGAAAACAAAAAATATTTTAAGACAAACTATAGCATCCTTTAATGTACACTGTAACGTATCCAACATAACCACTCCCCCTTAAAAAAACATCAAGAATCACAGGACAAAAACAAAAACGTACTTTTTCTCCTCCAAAAAAAAAAAAAAAAAAGCAGTGAAAGATGCAGCTCACTGTTGTGACAGAGGGGGAATGTTTGCTGATATGATCTAAAAAGTTCACAATAATGAGCACGTACAAAGATGTCAGTCCTTTTAAAATACAAAATAAAAGTTCACATGATGTAGACCAAATTAAAAAAAAAAAATTCCATGATTTCCCACTGAAATGGTTTAAATTCAAGGCAACACCTGCGTGATGTAAAATGTTCGTAAGTTCAGAGATTAAACATGTTGAGGTGCACTCTTTTGCTTTTTATGATTTTTAAACATTGTTTAAAGTTACACCCTTCACAGATCATCAATTCTTTTCACTCATATACTGTAGTCCAAAACACATTCTCAAACTGCAAAATACTATTCAATTATTTAGCCGGTCACAGCTTCAAGTGCTTCCTTTCAGTTAGTTATTGCAGATTTTTGTGCGCTGAACTGAATATGGACATGTGTGAGTTTTAAAACTCTCCATCTACAGATTTTTCATTTGTTTATTTAAAATGTCACATATGGCTATAAGAAAATCAAAGATAGTGGCATCTACCAATGGTTCTTTAAAACCCCAACCAATATAATGTGAGTAAAGACAGTCTTGTTAAAAGACCAACGGTCAGCCGGTCTTCAAACAGAACATGGTGCACTACATTAAACCTGCATTTCCATGCACGTTTTCACACCTGGCCTTTAGCATGCTGCAAATAATGGTGAAACAGATCTGAAATGGCACGAAATGCTTGTCCACACACAGCACAGTTTAAATCACCAGAAGCCCCTGCAGGCTGTAATCTGCTGGTATTTTTTGTCATTAGAGTGTTTCCTGGTTTATTGGACCTTTCAGGTCTGATTTCTTTGATTCTAGCAAGACTGGTTTGTCTTTCTGGGACTGAAAGTATCTTGCTGGGATGCTGTAGAGTAGAAATATCTACATCATGTCCCAGAGTAGAAGCAAAAGAAACTATGGGCGCTGGAGACAACTTCTGACAAACAGGGTGTGGGGTTTTACATGAAGAGCTCTGGGGAGTGTAGCTGCTGGGAGGGCTGGACATCTTACTGCTCGACTGTGACGTGTGATCGTCCATGAACAGGTCAAAATCAGAGTTCTTGTGCACGTCCTGTGTTGATGAATGAGAGTGCTGATGAGTGAAGAGCAGATCTAGAGTCTTATAGCTGCAGCTGCACTGCTCGCACTGATAAGGCTTGAACACTTTCTGAGGCCGACCTTCGACCCACTTGAACTCGGGGTGCTCCTTCATGTGCTTTTTGTAAGGCCCGACGAAGCGAAAGCCCCGCCCGCACAGTGGACACGTGAAGCGGCCGCTTCGCCGACGGTGGATTCTCTGGTGATGCCACAGTTCTTTCCAGCTGCATAGTGTCTTCCCACAGCACGTGCAAGTGTAACGTTGACCCGGGGCGTGCGTGAGCATGTGGGCTCGAAGTCGGCCCATGTGTCTGAACTGTCGCCCACAGCTCGGACACAGGTATTTCCTGGGATCGGATCTGTTGTCTAGTTGGTTCAGCCTGGATACGAGGTGTGAGAGGTCATCAGGTGGTATGACCATCAACTGGAATGGATTCTCGACGTTGGCGGGGCGCTTCTTACGGTGGATCTGCATCTGCTGTTGTTTTGGTTCCTGATTTGAAGCCATGTCAGAAGCTGAATTAGGCCCTGACGGACCGTTTGCCATAGGCACTTTGTACCGGATCATCGTCATTGTACCTTCCTTCTTTATTAAAGCACTTGAGGTATTTTTGTCCGCTGCGCACCAACTGCGATGCTCATTGAATTCAGACTTCCCACTGAACAGCTTGTCACAGCACAAGCAGCGAAGAAGCCTCATCCCCGTGTGACCTTTCATGTGACGGTTGAACTCCTGCAGACGGTCGAAAACTTTCTTGCAGATGTGGCACGTATACGTCAGAGAAGGCTTTGTCTGCCTGTTGGGATGCGAATCGTCATGGCCTTTCACTGGTACGCATCTGTGCTTTTTTGCATTGCTGTAATGACCAAAGGACTTTTCACAGCGTGTGCAGGTGTAACGCTTCACAGTCCAGTGCGTCAGCTCGTGAACACGCAGGAAGTAAGACTGACCGAAAGCTTTGCCACATACATCACAGTTGTAGGGCTTCTCACCTGTGTGGGTGCGAACATGCCTTGTGAGGGCGGACGGGAACAAGAAAGATTTACCGCAGTACTGGCAAATGATGTTTTTTCTCTTTTCTGGTGGAGGTGTTCCCTGAACTTCTTGGCTATCTTTAAAGTTGTCCACTTTGCTTGTTTTTTCTAGTGTTTTGTTGTTAACCTCGTGCTCCAAGCTGTGAAGGCGCATGTGATGGGCATACTCGGACCTCAAGATGTTTAAACGGCAAACCTGACATTTTTCATACGTGTTGTTTTTTCTGTGCATCTTGAGATGAAGATTTAAGTTTGAATTTTTGCTAAAACTTCTCCCACATTCATCGCACGTGTAAGGCCTTTCCCCTGTATGAACACGTTGATGAACGACAAGCTGAGATAAAAATTTAAACAAGCGACCGCAGTAACCACATTTCAGCATCGTTTTAGCCCCTTTCTTAACGTAGATGATATTAGGGCTGAGGTTGGCGCTGTCTTCTTTCTGCACATCAGTTTTTAGTTGAGTGCCAAGATCCCGTTCTCCAGAAACTGAATCCTCTGATGCACCCGTAGTGTTGAGAACAGATTTATTACTTTCTGACTGTGACAATGAGTTGAAATGATCCAGAGTTATCTCAGTACTTTCAGTTTTTACATTAGCGAGACTTTCAACAGATTTAGGCGTTTCCTCAGAGGATGTTACGATGTTTGTGCTAGAGGGCTCTATCCTCGGCAAGTCTTCATTGGTTGGAGGATTAAATGACTCGGGGGAGTTTGATGCTGACCGAGTTTCTTCAGGCTGAGTGGGTTCATCTGCCTCTAAACTGCTCAAATCCTGTGAAGGAGTAATTTCAGGCTCTGGCTCAGAAGGCTGCGTTTTTGATGCCAACGGACTTCCTGTTAATTGCTGTTCTTGCACTACTGCAGAATTAGAAGAAAACTGTTCACTATTTTCATCCGTTCCGGTCTGAAGTGTGCCACTGCTCGACTCCAGCGGTTGGTCTGTCTTGGCTTCCTCCAGCTCTGTGGCATTGCTCAACGCTGCTGAAGCCTCCTGAGGATCATCCAACTTGGGCTCTTTCTCTGGAACCTGATGATTAATTTGAAGCTTATTTTTTTTCCTCCTCCTTCTGAAACCATGATTGTCAGATGCGTTGCTTTCTGTGGGAGCCGCATCACTTTGCCTGGGGTCGTCTTTGCTCTTAGAGTTTCCACTCTCTGATGAGGGTTGTTTATCTCCTCTGCTCCGTAGGCTCCGCACAGAGTTGAAAAACTCTGGAGGGGGAACAGGTGGAGCTGCTGCAGCTTTTGTCACGGCCTCTGATTTTTTTGGTCGTCCCCTTTTTCTTTTTGCCACCAAAGTGTCAGCAACTTCTACTTCATCTTTCAGGGTCTCATTTTGAGATGAAGCACTGATTAACTGAGCATCTTCAGCGTTAGGCATATTATCTGTGTCGCTGTTGACTAAACTCTCTGGTAAAGGTATGGTGGTGCTAACCTCTACGTGTTGAACGATGTCAAGACCAGTGACCTTTGGATCTTTCAAGTCTTGAGCCTGCGACTGTTTTATTTTAGGAGGCCTCCCACGTTTTCGGCGGACCTCAACAGGTTGCCCATCGTTGTCGGTTGTGGAGCTGCAGGCTGCCCCAGAGGTGAGCTGCGGTTCTGCGCTCGTTCTCACATCTGACGACACATCCTCACTCTGCTCACAATTTTTTCTGCCTGCAGCTTCGGAACCGATTTGATCGACAGGCAATGAGAGTCCAGTTGAGTTTGATTCTGGGACAGGCTGGTTCAGACCGGTCTCTTCCATTTCACCTCCCCTCATGGTGTTCTCAGCACATATTTTATCTTTGGAAAGCTGTAGAAGAAAAGAAACAGATATCCAGCATAAATGGAATATTTTAGATTTTTTAATTGGATGCTGTCAAACAATTTTTTTTTCAATTTCAATTTCAAAAAAATTATTCATTTCATTTAAAATACAAAAAAATTCCATACAATAAAACACAAATGATACACAAATCAAAATGAAAGGTAG
>JARVLU010001073.1:20169850-20187435 GCA_031762415.1 Simpsonichthys santanae | reverse complement strand
CGGTTTGGGGGCCTTTTTTTTCCCCCCCCCCCCCCCCCCTACAAGATTAACCCCTCATCCCTGCTATATTTCCACAGTGAATTCACACAGAAATACTGTGTAATTGTGCCAGTGTCTGCTGTCCTTCACTCTTCCTCTCATTCTGCCCTGAAGCGACCCCGCCTGGACCGTGAACATCCAGTTCGTTATGAAAAATATCTGCAGCCCTTCCTAAAAAAAGAACGAAAAAAAAAGGAGTGGTGTCACTTCGAGTTCAAAATTCCTCACATGCTTGATTATTTTCCACAAACTGTCCAAGGAGACAGAGAACTGCGCCACTATTTAAAAAAAAAAAAAAGCCTGGACACAGCAGGACGCAGTGGCGGGTTCATTCTGTAGTAGATAAAATGAAAATGATGCACCTCTGGCTGAATAAATGAATGAATGAATGAATGGAAGCCGTCTCTTCTCACAGAGCTGATGCGTCAGATTTCACATGTAAATTTCAACATGTAACTTGGCCTTCCGCTCTGCGCTCAAACGTAGCATCTCCCGAGCGTTGCACCAGTGAATGCCTGTTCTCTCCCCAGGTGAGAGCAGCTCTCTGTCCTGCACCAATCCGCCTTGGTTGACGCCAACCTTGTGCACCAAGATGGCAAAATGAAGGTTGCCATGGGAACCTTTTTGCCTGGTAACCCCAACAGCCTGGCAACTAGCCAAACTGTTGCCATGGCACAGCTGTCAATTTACGCACGCGGGGATTGGTGTGTGTGAGTGGCCTTTGGAAACGCCACCCTTTTAAAGACTCCAATCAAACACAAGCTGGAAGAATTCATTTGATTTGACACCAAGTGTTGAGGTGGAGGGGTGTTTATTAATAATAATAATAATAATAAACAGCTTGGCTCAAAGGCAGTGTCAAAGCAAAGTTGGAAAACAGTTTTGTGAAAGACTTTCAGACATCTTATGAATTATTTTCAGCATCTTTGCTCCAGCGTCTTGTAAGCTGTTTGACGATGATTAATTTATATCCGTGTTTGCAGCTGGCACTGAAATGTTGGGAAAACACAATTGGAAGACACGATTACAGGCCAATTAATTAAAGGACAAAAATATATATTTAGTTTCAAGGCCTAAAGCTCCTTACTGTTAATCTTTTCTGTGGGCTAAAATTAAAAACCAATCTGCTTGTGTACAGTTTGAACATTTGTAGCCGTTAGTTTTTACAAAGCTGCAGCCATTTGGTCTGCAGCTTTGTAAAATAAAGTCAGCTGAGATGCTGTCGCGATGAATGAGTTTGCAAAAACACTAGCTAGCAAACTAAATGTGCTTCATGGAACAGAATGTCATGAGAATTAAGTCCACATAAATGTTTGGACATACAGCAATAAAGTCAAACAGCGTTTTGTTTGACAGTGTTCAGTCGGGTCATCTGGGCGGTTTCTTTTTTCTTTTGTTGAGACATTTCATCCTTCATCCACAGGACCTCATCAGTCTGAGGAGCTGGGTTTGTTGTGGCTGCTCGGTCTGATGAAGTCCTTTGGATGAAGGATGAAACGTCTCAACAAACAAAGAAACCATTCAGATGACCCGACTGAACTTTGCTGGATTTTTAACTTGGATTATTGAAGCATTTTGTTTGGTTTTACGAACAAAAATAAACAGATGACTGATTAATAACCCATTCTCACCTGTTTGCTTTTACTTTGCAAGTGCTGCACAAACATTTTCAAAACAAAGTGAGTATTTATTTTTATTTTTTTAATTATTATTTTAAAAAGAAAATACAAATCTGCGATCTGCAACCAAAGCAGGACGTTAACGCTCTCAGATAATTTTTTTTTTATTGCCCGCTGCCGTGAAAGGTGAGGGATCACGCATGTGAATTTATGTGTGTTAGGTAAATATTTCATGACCAACAAGATGGAATATTCTGAAATGGGATGCACATGTATCTGATTAATTTTTAGAGTTGATTCGCAAGGGTTCCCAACCCTAGTCCTTGAGGAACACCAACCTGCACGTTTTAGTTGTTTATCTGCTCAGACACATCTGATTTGAATGAATGGGTGATTAAAAGGCTTCTGCAGAACATGAGGAAGTAATTAAATCATTGAATCAGGTGTGGAGCAGGGAAACAACTAAAATATGCAGAATGGTGTTCCTCAAGGACCAGGGTTGGGAACCCCTGGATTAGAGATGACTGCCACAGCCAGCTGACTAGCGTAAAAATGTCTGAATCAGTAAATCTTACACAGTTAGGTAAAGCTTTGGTGTGGTAGTAGTTGAGAGTCGTTTCCAATTTACATTTTATGCATTCAATCACACATAACCTTGTTTTTGAGATTTGACCAGAAAAAAATAAAATAGCCTATTTTTATGAATAAGATGCTAAAGTCGTGACATAAAAGAGGGTGGGGTGTTGTGCAATCAAAGAATGTTGGATCTTTAATTATTTTATGTTGTTTTTTGGGGGGTAGGGGGGGAGGGAGTTAAAAAGATTTACTGGACTTTTGAAAATTTCGTGAAGTTTCTCAAATTTATGAAACCTTTTTAAGCAAAGCTTTATGTCACATCAATCCACAGATACGTTATAATTAAAGTTCAACAGCTGAATTAGCCCATCCACATTTTAGCTTTAAATCAAATAAAATATAAACCTTTGATTAAAAACCAGAAACATACAGTACAGAAAGTTTCACTTTATGTGTTTTGCATTTTAAATTCTCATTTGTGACTTAAAAACAAATCAAAGTCTGGTATTGTGAAACATGGGATGGGTGTGACATGTAAATCAGATAACTGCTGGAAGATTTTTACCTTGAAACCACACAGGGCAGAGTCAGTGAGACGAGAAGCAGAATTTGACTGAAAAAACACAAAAAACAGACAAATGCATCAAGGTTAGAGGAAATAAACAACAGACTGTAAACTCAACACAGTGGAGGTGGCAGTGGATGAACTGATTCTGCTGATCCGATGTTGAATAGCCAGCTGGGAAGAAATGCTGAAGTGTTGTCTTTTACATTCACATCTTATATTGCCACTGAGGTAGAATCTAATGTGAAGCACAATACTGTATATAGAAATTGCATTTCCTGCAAAAATGCAGTGTGAATGCTTATTGCTGAAGAACTTGCTGAAAAACAGCTGGAATTAGCTAAAAGAAAAAAGCTGAAATGTTTATGTGAACATTGTAAAGGAATGAAGAACAAATCTAAGTTAGCAGAAGAAAGCAGAACACTTTGCTGAGTTATGTTTAAATAAGCAGAAATTAGCACAAAAATTAGGAAATTAGCTGGAAAAAAAAAACTGAAAAGGCAGAAAGAAGCCTAAACTACCGGAAGGCATTGGAAAGAGCTGAAAAGAGCTCTAAACATGTGGAATCTGCTGAAAAAGCTAAATTTTGCACAAAAGCAGCTAAAGTAGCTGAAATAGTAGAAACTGCTGAATTTAGTTGAAAACAGCTGAAAGGAGCACAATCAGAATCAGAATCAGGATCAGAATCAACTTTTACCGTCATTGCACAGAAGCACAACAAAACTACATATCATCATAACAAGCTGAAAATTGCAGAAATATGTTAATTAGACTGAAAGTAACAGATATTACCACAAAACAATTTAAATTTAACTGAAAAAGTAGCTGAAAATATAGAACAAGCTTAAATTAGCATAAGAAAGCAAAAAGAGCACATTTGTCCAATTAGGCAGAACCAAAATTGAGCACAAATTAGTTGGAAATTATCTGAAAAAAGCTGAAATTAGCAAAAAATAGCCGAAAAGTAGCTAAGAGCAGAAAGACGCTGAAATTACAAGAAAAAAGTGGACAGAGCACATTTTGGTTGAATTAGATTGAAAATTGAAGTGCAAAAAATACGGAATTAGCTGAAAAAGCTTAAATTTGCATAAAACAGTTATACTGAAATAGTAGAAAAAGCTGAAACTCAGAGAAAAGAGCTGAAAGGAGCATAATGAGCTGAAATTAAAATAAATAAATTATAAGAAACACAAAAATGTTGAAGTTAACAGAAAGAATCAGAAAGGATCATAAAACAGCTGAAAGTAGCTGACATTTTTTTTAATAATTTGCACACTGAACCAGAACAAAATGTGAAAGGAGCAGCAAAAGCTTGTAAACAGAGCTAAAGATTTGAAGGATGTAAAATGAGCTCAATTCATTTTCTATGAGGAACAACGTGGCAGAAAAGGCCACATATTTAAAAAAAGCTAAAGTTGAACCAATAACAAAAGTCATAGCACCCTTCTTCTAAACGAGCTGAATGTTTTGATACATGATTTGCAGCTTGAAAACTGCAGGACGAGAATGGTGCCAAAAATACATTCAGAAGAAAAATGGATCACAACAGTGTGAAAGCTTCATGAACATTCAGACACTTTCTGCTCTTTAAGCAAGAAGGACACAAAAGAATATGTTTTAATGTCATCATTTTGTGATGAATATGATGATGTGCTTAAACTGAGGCTAAAATAGGAAAATTAACATAAAGACTTTAATTATTTATTATTAACACAGGGAGAATAACATTATGGGCTGTAAAAAAAGATAAATTAATAGTGCGAAAAGCAATTTCCACAGCTGAGTTCCTGACATAACAGTTTATTGTGCTGCCTGAGAGTTGTGCAAACATCTGAACATGATCTGCAGCAAAGAAGCGCTGATCTCAACTTTGTCAGACTGAATCACTTCTGCCTTCACTGCTGGAAGGTATCAGCTGAAGGTGGACGCAAAGCAGCAGCGCCACATCTAATTCTAAGATCCTTTGGATAAGCATTCTTATCCTGAAAAGAAAGAAGAAGAAGAAGAAATTAAGAGCTATTTGAGTGCACACATGCAGCTTGCAGTGTGGACAAAGCAATGCACCAGCTCGGAGCGCTGAGCCTCCTGCTCCGGCTTGATAAATATAACTTCAAAAGAAGCAGCTTTAGCTGGCCGACTGCACAATGAGCATAATAACTCCCCACCTCCTGGGAGCTCCAGCCTGGTTCATTTACTCTCGCTGAGCTGCCATGCCTGCATGTGCACATGTGTCTTTGTTTCGCTGCGAGCCTCTCAGAGGCTCCCCACCTTCTGCTCGCTACAAAGCGGATGTATAGTGGAACCCTTTGGACTTCATCTTTAAAGAGGAAATGTCCCACCTCCCCCTTCGTCCCCACTCCTCCCTTCTATTTGCCCCTCACATGTAATGCCTGATTTACCACAGGACCCCTTAAAGAGGTCAAAGGGCAGACAAAACAGTCTGGTGTCATGGCAACCTGTGTGCCACCAAGCAGAATGGCAAGAAGGGGGCTGCCAGTTAAACCCTTTAAGAACTTTTGCTTTGTCCCGAGGCGAGCGTGCACGTGCACACACATCCAGTGCACCTGCACTGCGAAATGGACCCTGCTAATTTGCAGCCCAGAATAATCGAGCCAAGTCCCTCGGTGCAACAGTGGAGTAGCACCTACAGTAGCGTCAGACGGCCGTGCACGCTGCATTGGTGTGTGCGGCACACGCGCATGCGTTTGTGCGCATGCAAGACGCTCGTGCGTCAAAAGGTTCTTTGTGGCCGCTCAATGCAGTGGTGGCGCATACGCGATGGGGGAGGGATGCTAACGGTTAAATGGGAGGCAAATGCATTCAGATCAATAGAGAGCTGAGAGAGGGCGAGAGGGGTTGAGGCGAGAGAGTGGAAGGTGGTGAGCACCGAGGGAGG
Source organism: Simpsonichthys santanae (assembly GCA_031762415.1). Lineage (NCBI taxonomy): Eukaryota > Metazoa > Chordata > Actinopteri > Cyprinodontiformes > Rivulidae > Simpsonichthys > Simpsonichthys santanae. The sequence continues at coordinate 20,181,740 of JARVLU010001073.1, read as the reverse complement.
GGCCACAGAGAGACTGATTAATCATTCCTGAATTGTTATTGACTTTCTGTTAAAGGGAGTGAGTCAGACGCTGAATTATGCGCCTCTGTGTGTGTGTGTTGTACTGTATTTTATTGAGAGCACAAAGTTATCAATTACAGGCCTCAACTTCCCAAAGCTTCGGCTGCTGCTGCTCCCACTGCAGCTCCTGCTGCTCCCACTGCAGCTCCTGCATTCCGAGTGCGTGGTTACGACCTTTAAGCCGTTCGTTCACAATCACAGAAACGGCGAAGGGTTTAACTATTCATGCTTTGTCAAAAGAGCTAATACGCCGCTCCATTTAAAAAAAAATATATATATACAGTATATATATTTTTTTGGAGCAGGAATGGGGAAGTGAAGGAGGCGAACAGGAAATCCCCCTGTGAGGACTTAATGAGGAGCTGACGACTGAGCAGACACAACATAGAGGAAAGGGGGGAGGGTGGTGGGGGAGACAGCCTCCCTGACATCTGACCCTCTGGCTGTGACCTTGTTCATTGTCTGAAGGGGGGTGCACCTGAGCTCAGGTCACGCTTTAAACGTAAGATTTGAAGGAGGTTGTTCCTTTCCAAACGCTCCCTCAAGTCAGCATCAGAACCTTCTAATTAAATAGATAAAAGCTGCATAATTAGTTTACAATTAGAACAGCATGACACCCGCGTCAGATGATGCCAAGGGCGATGTTTTCCTCTAATTATGGGCCTTTTTTTTGAAACCCCTCCTCGTCACAGGCTGCCAGGCTGAGCCGAGTGAATAAAAAAACCTCATTCAGTGTTACCTTGAACTTGAACAATGAGTCTGGTGTTTGTGCTGGGGGGCCACTTCCTGACCTCTCCCCCCCCCCCCCCTTTGGACTCAACCAACCAAAGCCTCTCCTTTCATCTTACAAGCCTGACCCCGTTGACCCGCGCTGACCAGAAGAACGGCAGGTTTCACTTCCACTGGACGAACCTGTTCAACCTTGACTCGGGAGAAGTTTCGCTGGACGTTAGATTCACGTGTCACGCTTCAAAAGAGTATTTCGCTTGATCAAAGAAGCCACCGAACTATGTGAACCATATTTTTTTTAAATGATTCACTCAGCCCACTGACAATAAATGCAAATAATCCCGCCTCGTTTTGCTTTCTTCACCTCCTTTTGTTCCCTTTCATCGAGCCCTTTCCTCCTCCCTGAGACGCTCTCCGTCTTGATGTTCGCCCACTCCTCTCTGCACCCCTCAGACAACCTGTTTCTTTTATGCCTTCATCTTTATTTTCCCCTTCTGTCTTCACAGCGTTCTCACCCCCTCCTCCTCCTCCTCCGCCGCCTCCTCCTGTCTGGCACCAGGGAGCTGGCACGCTTGAGGGAGACGATGTGCGATGCAGACACCTCCAGCACCATTGCAGAGCGTGTCTATCACTGCACAGTGTAATGGGGAGCCTTGTGAACACCACCAATATGTTACCAGAGGAGATGTAGTGACACTTCAAGGCACTGTCAGTAAATTCATATGCTGAGGGCACGTGCACTTTTCTCTGCTTGACAACTGTTAATTGACCATCAAGATGGTTAAAAAAAAAAAAAAGGTCCAGATGACACGATTGAACCTTTTTTGTTATCTACCTGGATGATTGAGCTTACAACACTTTTTTTGGACTTGGTTGTCCTCAGGCTGTTTCTGTGAGTAGCAAGTGGTCCACCTGGCCTAAAACATTTGTTGTCCATGATGGTTGACGGGTTTGCACGTGTTAAAAACCTACTTTTGAGATTCCAACAGGAGGTTGGCTTGAAACAGCAGTGAAGGCTACCCATGAGCCAGTTGGGAGGCTGTAGACTGAAGAAGTCCTCTGGATGGGGGACAAAACGTTTCTCACTTAAAAAAAAAAAAATGGTCCAGATGACACGATTGAACCTTTTATCTTGACTATCAAGATGTTTGTGACTTGAAGAGGTAGAAAAGCAAACTAATGTTACAACTTCCATAAAGTCGATGAGCTGAAATACATTAAGTATTTGGAAAATTGCGTTTTTTGTTTAACGAACTGAACAATATCCACATCTGTACATGCTTAGCCAGATGCAAAGCAGGAAGTAGAAGAGGAAGCAGCAGCTGGCTCACCTTTTAGTTCTTCAAAGCCAGAATGATGCACTTTATATCAAAGTTCGTGCTCAATAATTCAACAACGTTCAGTCAGGTCCTCTGGATGGTTTCTTTCTTTTTTGTTGTTGTTGTTGAAAGAGTTCGTCCTTCATCCAGAGGACTTCATCAGACCGAGGAGCCACAACGAACTCAGTCCCACAAACAGCACACTCACATGATGGACCAACCAGTTTGCTGGTGATAAGTTGGTTTCTGGAGTCCACCCTCTCTCCCGTCAACTCCTCTGAGGCACAGCCACAGTGGTTCCAAAACATCAAAGTTCATGCTCAGTGAAGGATGAAGGATGAAACATCTCAACGAAAAATAAATCGTCCAGATGACCAGACTGAACCTTGTTGGATATGTATTTTATACTTTATTTAAGTGTCCAGTTTCAGCTCCGTGTTAAGTGAAGCAATTACATATTTCCCTATGGAAAAAGAACCTATCAGTAAACAACAAATCTCAAATCTGTGTTGTATATTTGATTTCAGCTCCCCTGGTTTCTTAAGGTTCTCTAGAGAAATCTCATCCTGCGCAACTTCCACTCAAAGAAACCAAACTCGGGTGTTGTTTGAATAACGCAGTTATTTTATTCTGAAGTCAAATCTTTTCTGGCAATTTTTACAGTAACTTTTTTTTTTTTAACTTCTTATCTGTATTAAAAGTATTTTTTTAAGTAAGAACTTGTGGCCTAAATGACGCAATAGAGTAAAATGTTCTTTCCCCATTTCTGTAATCATTTACAAATGATTCATAATTAGTTGCTTTTACTCATTTGAATTAATAAGCTTGAACGATTCAAGGCTATCAGGTTCCTCAGTCTGTTTGAAATGACTCTTCAAGAGGTTTTAAGCTTAAAACTTAAAGTGCCGAAGGGACATTTCTGATCAAAGCTGGCAGTTTCAAGTAGGTAAAGTTTAATGCTCAATAGTTTGATTATAGAGCTCCTTTCCAAAGGATCTCCACACAAGTTTTCTTTCTTTTTTTACTAGATATTAATCTGGTCTCAATTACTGTTTCTGTCACAAGGTCATTTGTAAGAAACATGATCATAAAACAAACAAAAACCAAACCCTGACATGTTTAAGTCTTATACATGTTGAAAACCCGCTGCTTTAAATGTTTAGCAAATAGAAGTGAAATACACAACATAACTATTTTACATGGACTTCCAGGGGACTGGCACTTCATGTCTTGACACTCGTAAAGTTGTCTTTCTGGCTGTTTGAAGACAGTCGACACTGCGTAAAGACAACTACGAGTCTGAACATTTGGTTTATGCAATAACAACGCTAATAATAATAATTCCACATAGATGTTGCTGCATTTCAAGTAAATGGGTTTGCAGTCACAACGGCTCTTGTTCTGATTTTATTCAATCTACGGTAATTGATCATTCTGATTTCCTGTGACAAAAAGAACTCCCAGCAGGAGTGAGAACCATGAACTAAACTGATCACACAGTTTCACTATTTCTAGTCTTTCACCCCCCCAGGTGCTAAAGATGGCTACAAGACATCTGAAGAAAAAAGATGGGAAATTGTGAGGATGAAAAGTTGAAAGAAAGCCTGCAGATAAAAAGCAAAGAAAGAAATGTGCGGTGTGGCGTTGCAGACGAGAAAAAGGAAAGAGACGGGCACAAGGGGATTGATATAGGAGAGCAACGAGGAAACACTGTGACCTACTAATGCAGAACTGAGGAATTCTCACTGCTGACTCCAAACGCATTCCTGCAAATATTAACCCCCACCTCACCACCTCTGTCTGCTCCTGAACACACACGGCAGCCATCTGGCCACTCCATCAGGAAACCCGTCTTTGATATCAACTCACCGAAAGAACGAAGGAAGGAAGGAAAAGTATATAAACCGTTACCTTCCAACACCATGATGGTAATCTCAACATACACAGAAGTGTATTAATCCATAGGCCAGCTTCATCTTTTTGCAAACATAAGTCGTTCTCTCTTGGGTGTCATAAACAGCTGTTTTCCCAATATTAGACACCAAAAAACAAACGTTTCATCATTTATTTGCAGTGTTTCCAAACAAAATGAGAAGAAAATCCTTTTGAATGGTTATATAGATCTATATTTTCACAGATCTGCACAACGTAAATATCCATTAATCTGACTTTTTCCAAAAAAAGGCAGCGAAAAGTGTACATTTAAATGAAGCCAGGATCAATCAGCATCACTTCTTCTGAAGCTGAACTGCCCACACAGCCAGCCTGGAAACATGTTCAATGAACTTAAGCATCATAAAAGCAAGAGGTTCATATTTTACATGCAGTATGTCTGCTAGATGCCCCCCAGTCTTGGCAGAATACAAATTTCATTTTAGAATTTCATGAATTTCTGAAATGACAAATATAGAGAATTCTTATTGTTTGGATCAAGTTTTTCCACAAGACTTTCAGGCTCGGCGTTGCAACACTTTCAGATGAAGATATTAATGAAAACATTTTTCTTTTGATGTTGTCAGCCAGCTGAAAAAAGACCAGACACTCCGACGGCTGCGTCCTAATTTTAGAGTAAAAAAAAAAAACAACCCATCACAGTGAAACCTTAGTTGCTGCCAAAAGGTTATAACAACGGGGAGGTTGGAGGGCTGGTGGGGGATTAATGTGCAGAATTTTGAACTATGATGTTGAAGTTGTAATTTAGAAGAAAAAAAAGTTGTTTAACTTTACTGTTGATTTTAATATTTACTTTTTCATGATTTGTTCAGTTCAACTAATTGTGTTTTTAGGTTTTTATTTAGTCACCTTGGGGGAAAATTAGTCCTCCCTGAAAATAAATAATTATCTGACATCTTGGATTTGTACAAAAAAAATACTCTATTTTACAATATTCACTTTGGGTACTCTGTTTCACATAGCACAGTTTGTGAGTGAAAAATAACTAGCACGTTATAATGTTCAATCTCTGATGCACAAACTGCACCCACGCATGCCTTTCCTGTAACTTTATCAAATATGTGGCATCATCAGGTCAATCATATGTATAGTGATTGTAGTTAACATTTTGGTGCAGTGGCCGTGTTGACTTACTATTTCAAATAATCCTCTTTAATCTGTTGATTGTCAGTTTAACACTGAAATGTAAAAAAAAAAAAAGGAATTGGATTTAAAATAATACCAGTATGAAAAACGAACTGTGAAGTAGTGAGAGACTACTGTAATATATAAAAATAGATATACAGTATATCTATATTTTTAGTATTCTGCATCGCTTTACAGCAGTTTTTTGTTTTGTTTTTTTAATACCATTTTCTTTCATTTGTTATTCTCAATTTGTATGCTTTCTTTTACGATTGTCTTGTCTCTGTTGTCTTTATTGTCTACTGTGAGGCTCAATGGGACTAACCAATAAATAAAGGTTGAATGAATGAAAAGTATTCTACTCAAGTGTAAATTTAACCAACAAAAGTAAAGTTAAAAATAAATAAATAAATAAACACAAATTGGTAGTGTATTGCAAATTTTCTAATGAACAATTGGAAATATTATTTTTATGTAATCAAGCATGAAACATGTTGTACATTTGTAAGTAATAATAGTTATTTCATGTAATAAAAACAATTAACACCATTCTGTTATCATTATTACTGACCAAATGAAGGTGAAGGGATAATGTTTTTTTTTTCTTTTCTTTTTGTGTGTGTGTGTGTTTGAAAGGCAACTCATTGACTATTGGAATCTTCACTTTTTGTTAGCAAAATATCCCATGATATGGGTTCTAATAAAACTTTTAAGAAAGTAATGAGTACAACAACATTTGACTAGCTGTAACTGTAACTACAGATTTTACAGCTATCTTGTGAAAGTTTGGAGTTGTAGTGGACTGGCATTGCCCGAATATTAAGTGCAACACAATGTGTGACACATTTGATTAAAACCTTGGCATTGACTGTTGGAGTTTACCTTAACAATCGGTTCGTAAAATGTCTCATAAACCACTGGATTAGTTTTAATGAAACTCATAGAAATAATTTATTAGACATACATCTACAAATGACGAACTCTGAAGTCAACCCAGAGTGAAAAGGAGGGGGCTCAACACACAGCCCTGAGGGGAGTCCCGCTCCCCTCAGGCAGGAGGTTGTGGAGCATTAAGTGTAGAACCACTATACCAGGGGTGTCAAACTCACTTACAAAAGGGGAGCCAAAATTAAAACCTTTTTCAAGCTAAGGGCCAGTTTCAGAATCTACAGTACATACTCAAGTTAGATATCCAACAGATTTTCTTTGTTGCAGGTTCCTCAAAAAATAGTTATATTGAACTCATTTGACATTCTCTGTTGCACTTTTGACATCATAAGCAAAGATTATTGAAAAAAATTAAAGTGAAGAAAAGTATTTTACATTTAACATATCATCCTGGAGGCCAGATAAGATGTCAACGAAGGCCACATTTGGCCTCGGGGCCTTGAGTTTGACATATGTGCTCTAGACTGATGAACAGCTTCTACCCTGAAGCTGTTAGACTCATATACCAGGAAAATCACAGTAATGCCACTGTAATTGGTGATATATCCCTTTATCTGTGCTGCTTCGTTCCACCTCATGTACCACATGTGATGCGAATGACAATTAAAAAAACCTTGAACCAGTTCAAAAATGGTTATACCTTGTAGGTATTTTTTTTTTAAATACTGTGCTAAAATTTGGTTTGGTCATAGTTGAGGGCCATTCACAACACATCCTACAAAAACTGAGATCACACAAAATGTCTTGTTTAACCAAAATAACTACAACTCTTTTATTTCAAACTATAAGATGATTTTAATGTAAAACTCCTGCATGAAAGGTAGTGGGCCTTGCATTCTTTTAAGAAATGGGTTTTACCTAACCAAAAAAAAAAAAAAAACAAAAAAAAAAAAAACAAACAAACAAACAAAAAAAATCCTAACAATTGCCTCTTGCAGCAGGAAACATAAGACCAGCTAGAGATTTCAACTGGTGCGGGACTTTTGGGTCTTGTGCAATAGAAAGAAGTATTATCGGCTCCATGCTAATGTAGAAAAGCCCTTTGGGTATCCAGATGGAGCTCTCTCAGTTTCAGCCCCATTTCAGCCCCCACGTCCTAGAGAAGGCAGACAAACACTGATGCAACTGGAACACTGGGTCCATGGGGAAAAGCTCTCAGTCAGGCCGTGAGAGAGCGCGAACACATCCACAGTCACGTGGTGCAACGCTTTCTCTCAAAGCCGGACCTCACAGCCTGCCATGTGTGGCCCTTTTCCCATCTCTTTCACACCAGAACTACATAATTGATAGCGAAGGGCGAGTTATGTTTTATAAAGTGAAGCACATTAATGGCTTCCTGTCCACTCAAATGTTTAGATGTGCTGGGATCAGTAAGTGGCAGCGTTGAGTTGAAAAGGTTTTAAGTAACCGTTGGATTCTTTTTATTGTGAAACCCATGGCAATCCATTATTTCTGCCAAAGTATTCAGTATTGTGACATCAAAGTGGCCCCGTGGTGAAGCGTTGAATGTTTCAAACGCTCGGATCAGATATGAATAAAAGCTTTTTTTGAATTTAGCAGTTCGCCACCAGTGCTTCAGGCTTCTTCTTCGTTTAAGCCAGTAAAATATAACTTTTGATTCACTGAAATGAGCACAAATATGTTAAAGAGACAATTCAGATATTTTGATGTAAAGTCCTGTGCATAGGTTAACAAATAATATTTTACCAGAAATAACACTTTGATTAGCTTCAATTTCTCCAAATTGAGTTAAAAAAGTTTATTTCTGACCAGACTGATGAGGAAGTCTGCATCAAGGTAGAGCTGAAGTCCAAAAAAAAAAAAAAAAAAAAAAAAAAAAAAAAAACCCACAATATAAAAAAAATTGTCAAAATGGTTTATGCAAATTCTATTTGGTAAAATTTTACATTGATGTACAGTATATTTTTTCTTTACACAAAACTGATTATTTGTGATACCTGATAGAGATAACAGCTAAAAGTAACATTTTTGGTGCAGGCTGGGACACTTCTGGTAAAAATATCATAACATTTCTGTCAGAATAACCCTGTAATTTGAAACTGACCGTTATGTAAAGGTTTAAAAAACAGCACTCACATGCATCACTACAAGAGTTTTGAGTTTGTAGTTTAAATGGCAGCAATCCACTTTGGTCTTGGCCCCACTCGGACTAGTTCTTAGATTGTCAAGTCGATTACATTTAAATTATCTCTCCAAAACAGAGGTCATTCAAAAAGCTATCTACAACAGGTAGGATATTTGTGTTCATAATCTTCCCACAGATGTCCACCTCAATAGATCTGAACAATATGTGGCCAAACAGAATATTTTAGTGAACTGTATTTGTAAAATACACAATAAAATGATACAAAATTATAAAGGAACCCAATATTGGACCACTTTGTCCACAACAATAAAAGAAAAGTTAGAGCAAAAACCATTTATTTATATAAAGAAGAAGAGAATAACCATGTATATGAGGGTCAGCGGGTGCAGAGTGATCGCTCCCAAACAGCTGTAAAGGATAAGTACCACAAATCATTACTGTGGCTGTTGTCATGCCTCCTCAGGCTGTCACTGAGAGAGAACATCACAGCGCTCGCTCACACAAGCATTAAGGTCACTCTCCTGCATAATCATCCCAATTTTTTCTCTGATATTTTTAGAGCTGAAGTGTTCAGAAATATACCAAAAAGAGAAGAATCAGGACCTGAGTTAACCTCGTTAGATTTATCTACATGGATTATTGAACATGCATCAGGAAAACAAAAGGTATCCAACTGTATCAGTAATAGAGAACTGTCTCCCTTTCACCCATTAAACATTAATACTTTTGGCCTTTTGTTCAATTTGATGACAACTGTTTGTTGTTTAGCAGGTTGAAAACAACAGCTGAGATTAAAATTCATTTTTTAATGTTCTGTTTAAATCAATTAACTGAAAATAAAATGCGCAGCTTTGCAAGTGTCACTTATATTTGTGTTGCACAAAAATGCCTTTATGATACTATAATACTATATACAATTCATTACTATAATTTTAGATAATTTATGTGCACTGATTACCTTATAAAAATCAGTAATGACTAAGTGTAGTTAAATGTGTTTATATTACCTAAAAAGGGTTAAAAGTCTTAATGAAATTAGTACAAATTCTGTCTTTTATTTTCCACATTTTATTACTATTACTGTATAATTTTCTTTTAAGAATCCAACACAAATGATTACTAAAATAAAGAATAGAGCTTTTAAACACATGTAGAGTTATTTTATTTTTATGCATTTGAAAAGTATAAAGTTAATAACTGAGTTTCTCTTTGGTTTATCTCGAAAAGGCAAAATAAAACAAATAAACCCTGCTCAACATTTTTTTTTTTTTTTTGCAGGCTTTGTGAAGACCTGGCAAATTCTTCATCAAGGTCATCCGTTCGAGTCTATTGTCCCTATCAGTGCTGAAAACTACTATAATCTTCACACATACCTCCACCCCATCTATTGGAAAATCCTTCTTTTTGTTTTCTGTTGAATGGTGCACTGTAATACAAAAAAACCCAAGAGGGGTGTCTTTGTTAGCTTACATGCTGGTGGAGTATGATGGAGGTAGTAGTCACTATGAAGATGCACAGACTTTGGAAGAGCACGAATGAAGAACGAAGAGATTTCACGGAGCGTGTGAAGGATCGCTCGTCAAGATGAAACAATGGAGGCAGCTTTGCGAGGAAGCATGTGCACAAGGTGCAGAGCACAAAGCTGCTTCGTACAGTAAGGCTTGGTCGACACCGAAAGAGGCTCAGATGAGCTCTGGTTGCGAGCAGCAGCGTAGCAGGGCTTCATACTGAGACCAAAAACAAACAGTGACGGGAAGTGGAGGGTGGGACGTGTTGATTCCAGAGTTGGGAGGATGATGGTGGAATAATTCAAATTCTTTTTGTTGCTCTTTGGTTTCACATCAGCTGGAAGTTGAACACCAGATGTTAAAAACGGGTCACGCAACACGATGATGGCACAGCAAGCGTTAACAGTTGCGTTACTGACACAACGAGGGCTCAGAAACGAGTGTCTCGAGCCTTCAGCCTCCCAGCTGGGCCCCAGCATCAAGCCTTTCCGCCCGAGCTAAACTTGTTTTCAGGCAAGTTTACTTTAAGCCAACGTGCATGTATTTTGCCAGGGAACGGCAAGGCTGGATTACAAGACAAGAGACGATCTAAAGCAGGAGAAAAGAGTAGGATTTAACGCACCAACGCAAACGCATTCTCAAGGAAAACACGTGTGGATGATTGACTTTTTTGTTTGAAATGACAATTTGAAAGAGGGTTTATGAACATTATGAAAAACCGAGTTGCATATTTACCTTTTTCTGTGCTTCGTTTCAGATTCCAGCTTGATGTTTTCCTCTCTGCTCCCATATCCTTATCTTTTTTTTAATTTTTATCTTTTTTCCTGACTTACAGCTCTCTCACCCGCCAGCAGTGTCACATTTTAGTCGCCGCTGCCTCCTCATCTCTTCCTCACACAGAATCTTCTTCATCCCCGTGTCATTCAGCAGTTTGAAAGGAAACATGCCTTGTGGACAAAGGAAGTCGGTGCTGTGAGGAGGAGCTCAGGAGGGAAAGGCAGTGACTAAAGTCACAGGCGGCAAAGTGAGAGGCAGGCTGGTCCACCGATGCTGCTGCTCAGTTCGTGTCTGGGACAGCAAGTGCTGGAGACGCTGCACAGGTCCAGTTCCACCATGTGTGACACCCAGAGTCTGGTGCAGAGAGGGTGCTGACAAAACAGGAGGAGGTAGAAGACATCAGTCATCGTGTTTGTATGCATGCAGGATAGGAATGAAGGAGAGGCGAGAAGGAGGGAGGGAGAGAGCTGAGGCTGGGAGGGAGCATACGAGGAGAGAGAAAAAAGGGGAGGGGATATTTTTCCTGTTTTTCTCTTAGCAAATTTAAAAAAAATTACCCTCTATCAATGAAGTGACACTTATTCTATGTGCACAGCTACCCCATCAGTAGGCGAATATTCTGCCCTTCCTCAGTTTTCATGCCATCGTTCAGTCTTCTGCCAAACCAGCTGAGTCGTTGAGCCCGTGCACTTGAACTCAGGGAGGGTTTTTCTTTTCTTGGTGTACTTCCCCTCCGCTGGCCCCCAGCACACAGGAAACAGAGCGCAGGAGAGACAGAACAGGACAGAGGGGCAGAAAGGGGCAGAAGGAGAAATGCGAATGGGGGAGGGGGAAACGTTTGTAAATGGCGCTTCAAGGACCTGGAGGATCCACTTGAGAAATACATATAATGTGCAACACCTAAAGAGCCACACATGATCCGAGCAGAGCTGGAACCTTCATAAAGGATCCGGTAATGTGTGCCATAGGTAAATATTACTATTAATACAGATGAGTTACACTATTGTTTTGTACTTTGAGCTAATTCAGTCGTCCATATCCCCAAATATTCTACTTAGTAAGGAGGTGGGTGCTGTGGCTTTTGATATTTTTGTACTTTTCAAAATATAAACATTTATTAAACAAATAACGTTTTTTTATTTTTATTTTTTTTTACAAAGAAATTAACTGGTATCACTTTCGTTTTGTCCAAACTATTATTCACATTGAAATCTGCTTTATACTGCTGCATACTTGCTCTATTTGTGTCTTTTCATACTATTTTTAGTTTTGGGTTAGCCATTGGCTACTTTTATCCATCCATCCATCCATCCATCCATCCATCCATCCATCCATCCATCCATCCATCCATCCATCCATCCATC
>JARVLU010001073.1:20132165-20155186 GCA_031762415.1 Simpsonichthys santanae | reverse complement strand
AGGTGAGAGTGAGAGAGTGAATGGTTGTTTGTCTCTGTGTCTCTTGTGATGGACTGGAGATCTGTCCAGGGTCCCCACTCTTGCACAGTGATGGCTGGACATGGGCAGCAGTGACCCCCGCGACCCGAAAAGGAAGAAGTGGGTAAAGATGATGGATGAATGGATAGGATATTTTCCACTAATTTTAAATCTGGTAAATTCAAGTCAGCTAATTATTTTTAAAGACAGTTCTCTGCACAACAAACATACAGGTGAATGGCCATTTACACGGAGCGACGGACGCTATGCTGAGCTAAGCAAAGCTAGGTGCTACCTAATGACATCCCCACCACCCCCATACCTAAGCAGTTTGTGACTCATTGTGTCAGTTTACAGCCAATAACAGAACATGTCACATAAATGCCAAACCACAACAGGAAAATAACATGAAAAAAACATTTTCACACTTAAACACTGTAAACAGTCAGAAACATTTGCATACATAATTCCTACACAGCATGCTTTGCAAAGCTCACACTGTCTCTGGGATGGGACTCTCTCACACATTTCATACATCTCTGCTTCTGCACAGCAGTGTTCTGCTCTGCCTCTTTGGTTTTGGTGGACCAGATTAATTTCTGAAAGCTTACCTCTGAATAGGACATGGATGCTTTAACCTGTGATTTATGAACCGTTTTGAGTTGCGTTCACTTACATTGTCACTTTTCAGACAGCCCTACAGTGTCAGTGACAACAGCGTATGATAAAAGTTAGTGCTTTAGCATTAGCTTACGTAAAAAACAAAAACAAAAAAATCTGTTTAGCATTAGCAACACTAACTTTTTGATTAGCTGTGCCCATCACTGCCCAAAGTATTTTTTAGGCCTCAAAGACTGGCTTTCTGAAACTGTAGAACTTCTGACAATTTAATTTCTAAGTTTTCTCATAGAAATGTAACAAGTTATTTGGCAGTTCTCAAGTTATATTATCATGATTTTTTTTTTTTTTTTAACCACTGGCTTCTTTTTAAAATAGATACATTCACTTTATGTGATTGCTGAAGATTTTTGGTAACTGATATTTTCTAGTAAAACTTAAACTCAAGTTCATCTGCTCGAACAACTTCAACATGACCAGAAAATGAATTAAGTGATTATTGGCTCAAACACTAAATAATAAAGCAATATAAAAATCATCAGAATGACTAATATATTCTTTGCTAACTTTCATAACTTAAATGTATTCTTTAACCATGCCTCGCCCATTTTGATTGTTGAACCCACTGTATGTAGCAATATTTTAAACACTGTTTGTGCTGGAATTTAAGTGTAAGGCCTCTTTGTACATTCTCAACAGTCGCAGCAAAAATAAAGTATGAAAAGCATTCCCCTTGGATGTCTTATCTTTTATTTTCTGTCATAACGCAGTCATAATAAAATTGTATTTTTGACCCCCCCCCCCCAAAAAAAAAACAAACAAACCCCAAAACAAAACAGCTTTCAATGTCAAAATGAAACAAAATTTTACAAAGCAATACAAAATAAATAAAAATATGTAATATAACTGTGACTGCACCTCCTTCTTTATGAGGTGGCTATCCAACTTCATCTCAGAGAAAAGCGTATTAAAAAGTAAGTCAGAGGACAGATAAAATAGGATTTCTAAGGCCCTAAATATCCCCAGGAGTTTTGTTAAATCCATCATTAGGAAATGGAAGAAAAATGGAACGTTATTAAGAGCAAGCCATCATCACAAACTAACAGTGCAAGAACAGTGAGAGAGACCATCAAGAGGGACTGCATACAACTGATAACCTGGTTCTTCAGCAGTCTGAGCTTTATGGGAGAGAGGCAAACAAAAGACTTCTTTTGGAACAAACTAAGGATGCACAATATTAGATTTTTGGCTGATGTGCCAATATGTTAAAACTCATTTGTCCAATAACTGATATCAATACCGATATTTTTTTCCTAGACCTACAAAGACTACACAGCTTTCTCTGCAGGGGAATTAAAATGCATTATGGTCTTTGTCAGTTTGGCCTGTTACCAAGTGCAGATGCCAAAAAGGGGCTGAAAATGATGTAACACTATATAATATACTTAAAAAAACAGCACCTTTTATATCAGTGAGTTATTTTGATGGAATGGCCGATATCCAATATTTAACTTTATCGGTAATATCGGCCAATACGATTCCAATAACATCGTGCCTCCCTTGTAGAAACTTAAATTAAACCTGAAGCAGTACTGGCTGACAAGAAGTACTTGACCATGGATTTTTCCACACGCTGTTTCACAAACTCTAATCAAAACTGGATGTTCAGAGGCTTGGAAATCCTTTTGTAACCACTCCTTGACTTGTGCTTTTAAATAGTATTTAAATTATAGTAATTTAAATTTAAATTGAGGCAGTCACTTTAAAAGGTGTGTATATTTATGCCACTACTTATTTTAACACGTTTTATTTTAATGGTTCTTACTCTGTAGAGATTTGAGTTTGACATTTAAATACTGTATTAACTTATAATTCCTTTTGTCAAAAAAAAAAAAGCAAAAGAGTTTATATCGACCATGATTGATTTATGATGGCGATAAAAGCATAAAACATTCGAGGGGGTGAATACGTTTCATAGGCACTAAAACTGCCAAACAAGAGGTGCTGCATGGTGCACGTTTGACAGTCAAAGTGATAACATCTTGGTTTGCATGCTGCAAGGTTTTAACCTTTAGTTTGACACAATGTTGTTCAGGTGAGGACTGAAATGCAACACGGAGAACAACAGCTACACAAAACATGCAATTTTCTTGGCACACATGTATTAGACGAGGGTTACATCAGATGTTTGAGTGGCTCGTTGCACATGTGTGCACTTATGTAATTGGGAAATCATTTGTTGGGGACTGAAAGTTGCTGCTGCCACTCTCGACTTGTTGTCGTTCCACTACTTTTAAAGAGAAATCTGTGGCTACACCTGTCGGAGAAAATAATAATTTTCCCTCTCAGCATTACACAAACTAAGGGGATGGTGGTGCGTTGAAAGCCACAATAACAAACAACCGTCTGCGCCTCAAAGTTCAAGTCACGGCTCTCCTGTCAGGGACAACAACAGCAGGATGTTGGCTCACACAGCTGCACTGAACACACACTCCCTTCTGGTCATCTTGACACGGGCACTCGACCTAAACAGCCACACTGTCAGAAGATAAACAGCAGAGAGCTCACTGGATTTGCATTTGCATGTCAACACGGGCAGCACTACTTTGCATCTTGTTTGCCTGTTTATGAACCGTAGCCATTTGCTGACAAGGAGCCTTGTGAACATCTGTAAAATATCTGGTGCTTTTCCACACACGCTTGGAAAAAGCTGCGGTGAGCTCACCAGCTCCTCTGGTTGTAAAAAACAAGACGGCCCAGTGGCATGGAGAAGTGTTTTTATCACCGCTGCGGAAGTTCCTGCTGCTTCTCATCTCATCGTTTGTTAGAAAAACAGGCCGGCGGGAACACCTAGATAAATGGCAATGTCACTGGTTTATTATTATTGGGTGGGGCAGCTGTGGCTGAGTGGTTGGAGCAGTTGTCCTCCAATGGGAGAGTTGGGGGTTTAGTTCCACTAGCAGTCACATGCGGAAGTGTCCCTGGGCAAGACACTCCGGTGTGTGTCCCATCGGTGTATGAATGTGAGATTAATCTTTGTATAGATCTAGTAGAGTGCTGTATGAATGAGTAAATGAGGACATAGATTGTAGTGTAAAGCGTTTTCTAAAGGCGATAAATAAGTTTGGTCCATTTAGGCCTGTCACGATAACAAATTTTGCTGAACGATTAATTATCTCAGAAATTGTTGCGATAAACGAGAATTTTGTTAGAAATGTGACAATAATTAGTAATTATTGTCAAATTTAATTCAGTTTAATTAATAATGTCAAATTTAAGAAGAAATGTTTAATTTGTTTTGCGTGTCATACCTTTTTTGACCACCAGATGACAGTATAAGACTGTTTGAACCAAAGGATTGCTAGTGAGGGAGTGAGAAACGTGTCTCTTTAAGAAAAATGGCAGGGAGGCCCCTTGACGTGACATGGGCTGTCTCTCTTTGGTTCTCAAAACGGCGGCCGCTCGGTGTGGGTTGAGCTCTTTAGCATAGCATTTTTCACATAAAGCTTTTAATTAAAAAAAAAAAATCAGTAACAAGTTCTCAGCTCCTTTTTGCTGAGATAAACAACTTTTTATACAAAGACACAGGTTTCAACTGTGAATTTTGGAGCTTTGACAAGACCGAGTTTTTTTCCCCGAGGTCGGCCTGTTAGCTTAGCTCATAGCTTAGCTTCTCAGCTTAGCTGCTTTTAACGATCCAAAAACGCCATTTTGGCTGTTGAAACAGATTTTAAAGAAAAAGGGAGGGGTCAGTGAAGAGCACCAGAGTTGAGCCTTTTGTCATCCAGTGTCTTCAGTAGAAAGAGAGAGACACGGAGAAACGATAACGCCGGTAAATGAAAACGAGGTCGATAATTTCCATTCATTATGCGATTAATTGATTTATTGTTTATTGCAACAGGCCCAAGTCCATTTACCATTTATTTCCTTTTTGTTTTGTTCAGGCATCATGAAAAGAGAGGTGAAAGCTGGAGTCAACTTTCTGAAGCGTCTCGCTGTAGCACGAGGCAAGCTGGACCAAGCCAAAGCAGAACTGTTTGCAGAGAAGTTACAGCAGCTTTTAATCAACAAATATGACGAGCACTGGTACCCTGACTGTCCCAGCAAAGGCCAGGCATACAGGTAATCTTCAGCTATATGAAATTTGTCCACGGATATCCCTGAAAGCAGTTTATTTTTTTCACACAAATATCAAAGAATTACATTCTCACTAATAGATTTGAACTTTACCAGGTGCATTAGGATAAATAATGAAGCACCCTGTGATGAAGTGGTCCTTAAGGCCTGCGAGGAGAGTGAGCTCACGCCCAGCAGTCTGGGGCTTCCCCCTGAGATAACTCTGTGGATCGACCCGATGGAGGTGTGTGCGAGGTGAGTCACCTGTTGAAGCAAAAATGACAGAAACCTTTTACGACTGGAAGTCTAGCCAGTGTTTACGAGCAAGCTGATACCGTGACGTTTTCTGCAAAACCTTTTAAATTCAAAGCTCCCCTACATCTTACAGATCTGGGGAAAATGGCAGGCCCTTCACAATAGCCTGTTTTGGAGATGAGGAGGGTGTGAAGGGGGACCAGGACGACTCCAGTGTTAACTTGGACACGTCAGATTACCACTCTGCTACCTCTTCGGACTGCGGTTCCACGGCGTCGAGCGACACAGAGGAGGAGGCGAAAGACGGCGAGTTGGAAGAGCAAGAAAAGCTGAAGGAGGACACGAGAAAGGAAGCAGCAGAAGGCAACGCCTACACAGTAACGATGGTACCCAGGGTTCGGAGGTGGCAGACAGAAGCACTAAATAAAGTCAAATACGTCAAAAAGAAGGTAACTTTTCCTGTTTGTGTTTAAGGTCTACTGTTATGTCTTTGACGTTTACTCCCTGTATTTCTTTTCTGTGGCAACCCCTGATAGGGTCATTTGTCTGGGGAACAGCCTTTCTGTGGTGTCTCAGAAAAACTGATAAGCCACAGTGCTGCTGGAACGACATGTTCTTTCATTACCACGATTTGAATCAGAAGCTCACACACCTGCTATAAATACTTACTGCAGTATTTTACAACACAAATAAAACTATACTGTTACCAGAAAGTTGGAAACTATTCTAAAAGGTAGCAAAACCATAAATTGTAAGTTTAACTTTCCCAGACCTTTAGTGCATGTAAATAATGTTTAGGTCTTCACTGCTCTGTTTTATTGCATTTAGAAATTTTTAACAAATATATGATTTTATGCCACCAACAAATCTCTCAAAGTTGTAAACATGTTGGCTCCTTCAGCTTCTACGTCCTCAATACTATGAAAAGAGTTAACAGGACTGTGAAAAGGTCGGGATGGCATGAGAACCCATCGTGTCAACATGACCACGGTCACTGTTTGGGCTTTGTAATAACTTGGAAAAACACGCTGACAAATGTAATCTGCATCTGTATCACACTTTGAGGACGCCACATGTCAATTCTGTATAGATACACTGCTGAGTTCTCGGAGCACGAGCTCATCTGAGATGATAAAGAAGAGAATCAGTTATTGATGAGCAGCTGAGCAGCTGATACCATCTGCTGAGCAGAAATGGACATTGATTCTTCTTTCAAAACAGCAGCGGTCGTGTCCTCTGTCTCCCATAGATTACAAGAGCTGCTTGTTGCTGGCACTAAATGTTACATTTCTTCATAATTCTTAAATGCAGTGATCAGAGAAGGATCTGAATATTTGATTTGGTCTTGCTGGTATTTATTCAAATAAATTGTAAAGGGATTTTCGAAAATGTTCCTACTTCTATGGGACTAGGGTTTGTACTTGGCTAAAGAAATGATTATGCAATATGAAAAGGGAGTACAAAGGAAAGTGATGTTTGGGATTTAGAAGAAAACCAAATGTGCCCCATATTGTTGTACTTTGCAAAGCTCATTAAAACGCACATTTTTATTGCACTTTTATACTTCTCAGTTGGATTTAGTAAAAGGGAAATACTAAAGGTTAACATCAATCAGACCGAGAACGCAAATGTTACGACGTTGACGTTTTTGTTGAGTTTTGTTTTTACTTGTGGCATCTGGGATGAGATATGGACACTCCGAATGATTCGTGTGCAGTCAGTTGTTTGTCATTTTCAATTGTACAAGGTTGTATAAGTTTACATCAAATTCAGTTTAGATTAGGACAAATTCTATTTTTCTTATAAATGGGTCAAAAAAATTTTTTTACAAGGACTTTATTTGTATTTAAATTGATTTTTAAACCATGTTGATTTATTTCTGAATACAAGCTCTTCTATCCAGCTCAACATATTTTTTTTAACCTTTTTATCTAAACCCTACCATTGAAAACTGTTCAAAATGGCTAAAAATAGCATCCTGTCTCAAGATGATATGACTTGCACTTCATAAATAACTCTTTTAAGGATTTGTAGCTGTTGACACATCAGTTAATTATAGTTTTGGTCATTCATAAGAAAATTATAGCATAAAGGTATCAGTTTGTACCAAATAATAGTTTGTGCTAAGATGAGACGACAATTCCTTGAAAAGATTTCAAACTGATGAGGAGAAAATGTTTAAATAACTAAGTAAACACAAATCTGTTTGTTCAGTCATCCTGAAATGTTTCTTATATGTTTGTTCTTGAATAGAAAGGAAAATAATGTCTGTCACCATCGTTGTTGTTTTTAGGTTCCTGCCAGTCTCCAGTACTTGTACCATCCCACACCAGCATGGCCTCAGTACAAGAAGGGGGCTCCAGTGTTCCTGGCCACAGTGTGCGCACCCCCAGCACCACCCCCTCCGCCCCAGCAGGTTTTTGGTTACTACATCTTACCGCAGCCGCCTCCACAGTTCATCCTGCCTCAGGCCGCCCTGCAGCCGTGGGGAGCTGTGACAGCGTAAAGCTTCCAAAGAGCATTATAAGCTGCTTCAACTGAGCCATGCTGCAACACATCTCAGAGTTTATCTACAATCAGGCCAAAAACATGCATCTTTTAGTATCGTATTTGTAAAGTTCTGATTTAATTCTTGCACAAGATTTGAACTCGTTTTTTTTCTGCCTTGTCTTTTAATCAGCACAACAATGAAATAGAGCAACAACGGTTTAATTTGTTGCACTGCTAATTTTCCATGTACTGTATTTAACAAGAAGAACTTTAATCGCAGAGTGCAGATGAACTCAGGAACTCTTAGCAATTTGTTTAAGGCCAAAATATTGTCCTCGTCTGTTCTCCAATGTTGATCATCGTCAGTTATTTCACCAAATAGAGTTCAAGGTGCACAAATTGCATTTAATCTTTGTAAAACGTTATTCAGGGGGACCATTTTTTTTAGACATTTATATCTGTATATTAAAGAATTTAAGTCTAAATCTGTATCTAAAGCAACTTGTAAACATTCAACTTGGTCATCAGAGAATAATGCACACTTTTTAATCTTTTGTAATTTATTTGGCTACCAGTAGATGGTGGTCGTGCTACATGTACAACGGGTTTTTATACAGCTGTTGGCAGCTGCACATTGCAATCCACTTCACAGATTCCAGACGTTTATTTTTTTTAATCTGCTTGCTTAAGACTGTTTTTTAAACTATTTATTGTAAATGTTCTTTATAAAAATTTGCTACACCTTAAATAAAATGTCACAAATGCATGCTTTATATGATGATTTTAATATTTATTTACTGTTCTGACACTTTGAAGCTTACCTTTTTATGATCTTTGCAGAAGAGATAAATCTTATTCCTGCACATTAAACTAGTTTGTAACCAAAATGATAAACCGTGTCCATTTGTTTTTTGTGAGTTTAATTTGTGTGTGTTTGTGCAATTAAACACCTGCCATGTTGAGCTCTGTCCTGTGGAAATTGTCATCCAAAAGCAACAGAAGGGAGACAAACTTTGTGCTAAATGTTTCAGGCTAAGCACATGGCATTGTTCCTTCTTGCTTGGCTTATAGGACTGCAGTTACTTTATATAAATATACTGTATAACGTCAATTCACAGCAAAAGTCATCAGTCATCATGCAACTAAAATAAGTCCAAATTAAGTTAAGAACTAGTGCAAATTGAAATCTAGTCAGTTCACTAAATTATAATACAGCACAATTGCATACAGTGCATTGAAAGAAGCCATCAAATTGTCTATTCTTCATTCTGACCCCACAGCAGCATATTGGTGACAGTGGAAATACTTTGTAAATACTGTAATTATCTTTAAACAGAAAGAAACCTCCAGCAGAACCAGGTTCAGGATGACAGGACATCTGGAGTATGAGAGGATGGTAAAGAGTCCCAAACAAACAGACACTATTGGTCCGGGTGTAGATTCTATGGAAAGAAGCAGAGAACACAAAGTTAATGGCAGCAATAATTGCAAATGCAAACATGGAGTAGTGTAAGCAAAGGAAGTAGAGTGAGGAAACGATCAAAATGTTATGCAGCAGCAGCACAACTAATAACTCAAGAATCCCAAATCAGCCCTGACTGTAGATTTAACAAAAATGACTTTCTAATGACAAAAATGAAGTCGTTAAAGTAAACAGGGTGTCAGCCTAATGGACAAAAAACTGGAAGGTGGTTCCAATGAAGAGAAGCTTGAACCCACCTCCCATTCTGCAGTTAGAAACCAGCACAAGTAAACCTGCAGCAAAAGACTGGATTCATTTTTCATATAGAATGAAGCTTGGTTGTTTCACATTCAATGTTAAAAGCAAGATTTTAAATGATATTTTGAATTTACATGGGTGGTTGAGCTGCCGCCTCTCAGTGAGAAGGTCGATGGATGGAATCCCGGCCCGGGGGTCTTTCTGGGTGGAGTTTGCCTGTTCTCTCTGTGCATGCATACTTTTCTCCAGGTACTCTAGTTTCCTCCCACAGACCAAAAACATGCATGTTAGATTGATTTGTAACTCCAAGTTGTCCTAAGGTGTGAGTGAGAGTGAATGTTTGTCTCGTTTGCCTCTTCCTGTGATGGACTGGAGACCTGTCCAGGGTGTCCCCCACCTCTCACACACTGCTGTTGGACAT
Source organism: Simpsonichthys santanae (assembly GCA_031762415.1). Lineage (NCBI taxonomy): Eukaryota > Metazoa > Chordata > Actinopteri > Cyprinodontiformes > Rivulidae > Simpsonichthys > Simpsonichthys santanae. The sequence continues at coordinate 20,145,548 of JARVLU010001073.1, read as the reverse complement.
GGGTGCCAGTGACCCCCGAGACCCAAAAAGTAAGAAGCAGGTATAATGGATGGATGGAATTTTATATGGAACCACTGGAGATGAGCTAAAATGACTATTTCTCACACAATGCAATAAATATTAAATGGGGCTTCTTAACATCTTTACTCTCCATTGATGCAAAGTGCATTATGAGAAAAAGACAATACTTCCAGTTAGAAACTGACAACTGTGTATATGGGTCTTTTCATCCTCTGATACTTTAAGCTCTTTTTTTTTTAATTGAATCATGTTCATATCTTATTCCAACAAGCTGTCACATTTGTCCAGCCTGAACTGAAACAAGTGAAGAAAACGTATAAAAACAGCCTTTCTGACTCTCGTCCCGCACCTTGATGCCAAGACGTTGTAAATCCACCGCGCATGTGACGATTACACACGCGCGCACTCCTGTCCCCGCACGCGCTCGTGTCAGACAGACTGACGCACACTCCTAGAATAATGAGCAAACAGCGGTACATAGCCCGGAGCAGCGCGCAGAAGGCATCTGTGTGCGTAACGGTGCCGCGCCGGCTGGTTGGAGACTGGAGGCCAAGCGTTTCTGTCACTCCGTCGACTCAATGAGTGAACACGAGACAGGCCTATGCGCAGTTCTCCCATCGGACTATCATGCCGTTCCCATCTCGGCGGGACATCTCGGGGGGGACTGGAGAGGCTGAGATCGGAAGCCAAGTGTGCGCTCTGGAGATGGAGAGGTCGAGTCGCAGCCTGCGCGACGACTCCAAACTGGATTATGATGCGATCAGTCGAAAGTGCGGGGTGTCTGCTGAGGTGTCCATGCCGCAGACGCTGTCTGGGAAAAGGCACGTAGAGGGGGACAACCTCTACAGACTTCGAGACAGGAAGTTTTTAATAGAGGACAAAAAGCGGCTGTGCGCGCTGGCGCTGAGCACCGCGCTGCTCGGGATACTGCTGATGATCATCCACGCTGAAATATGCTCCTACGTTTTAGAGCCGGTAGGTGCTACCAAGTTATTGGCAATCATTTCTTGGAAAGTTGATCCAGTCAGACTTGTTGATCCAGTGTGGAAGATGTGATTATAGGCAAACACGCACTAATTTTATTTGGCTTTGTTCATGATCAGCTGATAAAAGAAGCATGTGCCCTTTTTTGTTTTCTCTGTATAAATATGTGGTCCATGAATTTGAGATTATGTAATTTTTTTTCTGTTTGCAAAAGGTGGAAAATTGAACGTTTGCACGCACCTGCAAAAAAAAATTAAGCATCACATCCACCAGTGGTGCCCAGTCCTGGTCCTCAGAGCCAATATCCTCTTTTGTTTCCCAGCTCTCAAGTTCTGCAGAAGTCTGCTCATCACTCCTTCATTAAAACCAGGAGTGTCAAAGCAGAGAAACCTCGTTTCTCTAGGTGAAACATGCAGATAAGATTGAACATCATTGACTTGTAAAATTATTTATCTGAGTGTATCAGCTGGCTGAAACATTTTAAGGGGAATTCTTTAACTCGTCAGATAATAAGAAACTAATAAACTATCAAAAAAACATAATTAAAAAGTTATGCTTGACATCTTGAAGAATACTGTAGTTCAGATTTTATGAAATGGGATGAAACAACTAAAAGTTATCTTACCTGTTGTAGATAGCACCTTGCACATCCAAGTTTTGAGAAATAGTTTAATTCTTACCAAACTGATGAGCTAACAGCTAGTCAGAGCTGAACCAAGACCAAAATGGATCGCTGCCAAATTAAAAATTTCATTATCTATGCAAATGTTCTCGCTGTACCTTGGTGCAATGACAATAAAGTTTATTCTGATTCTTATTCTGAAACATTGTTTAAAACTTTTAAACAGCTGTACATTTTGCCATACACTCTGCTATTCTGGCAGGAATGTTATGAAAATGCTGCTGGAAGTTTGCCAGGCTACACTAGAGAAGTGCCACAAAAGTTGCTTTTTTTCATTGTTCATGTTTGTAACCTGGAAAAGAAAAGAGCTGTTTTTGCCAGCACTGTTAACTGCACCAGGTCCAAGGTAATCATTAGCTGTGTTTACAACCACTGCTTTATAGCCATTTACATTTGCACACGTAAAGAACTATAACATTAAATGTACATAACCACATAATTTGAGCTTGACAGTGGTGTATAAATATATACAAAGCATTTGCATGAACCACTTTGAAGTGTTTAGACAGGAATAGTTTAAAGATGGCAGCATTTTTAATTGACATCACTTGACCTAACGATTAGCTCGTCAGTCAGGTCGTAATTGTTTTTGTTTTTACAAACAGGTCATTTAAACGTTATCTAAAACAGGTAAGATATTAACTGTTCATAACCTTTCTACATTACACTAGCAAATATATGAACTATTGCTTTAAAGTGAAGCTTCATTGTGAAACACCTGTGCTGCTGCTGTTTAGCTCTTTTTATATTTTCATACAAATACTTTACTTTAGTCTTGAATACATGTTAACTCATGCTGTCTATTATTGTTTAACATATTTAAGCATCAAAACAGGCTATATTAGGAACAAAAACTCAAATTCTACACTTCTGTCTGTTGTTTTTAGTAATAACCTTACTAATTAGCAAACAACACAAAACTCTTCCATCTTTGCAGCAGTTTCTGCACCTGGGCTTTGAACCCCTCTGACCGACTGATTAGCAGCTCCATTTCCAGAGCCACGGTTTAGTAGCACAGACTCATGACATTAACACGAAGATCTCAGTGGATCGCAATTCCAGGCCACACAATCAACCAATTAATAACTCCTTCCACGACTTCTAGCCGCACACACCAGTTCGACATGTGGAAAAAAGTTCTCGTGCAAGCTGCGCTCCTTCACAATGAACTGCCGGTGATTGATTACAGCGTCAAATAGGGCCCCACGTTCCCAGAAAAACATCAGGCACACTCCTCTGACAGACTGAGGGAAGCACTGCTTATGATTACCTTGGACCTGGTGCAGTTAACAGCGCTGGCAGAAACAGCTCTGTTCTTTTCCAGGTTACAAACATGAACAGAGAACAGGTGCTGTCCAATCGGTCCCACCCAAAATGGAAGGAGTAAAGCTTTGAAGCCATGGAAATGTTGATGCACTGGAAACGTAATCGGTAGTGCAGTTAAAGCACATTATTTTTAAGACGCCGCACTACAAACATTGTTTCAGCATTTATCTTTACACTTCACAAGCTGACCATGAGTCGTGAGGGAAACTGACATTTTTGCCATTGACGACCGTCTCAAAATATACAGTTGATTTGTATTAAATTATTCCCTAAAAAATAAAACTTTTTCAGTATTTATAAGAACGTTTTGGTGATACAGTCTATCACCATTGTCAACAACTTCCAAAGCTTCATTCAAGCATACCTTTACATGATTATGCTTGAAATCATGGCTATTTATGGAACATTTTTCCACATTTCACCTCTTCCCCCTGCAGCAAGATTGCTAACAGCACTCCGGGCTATCTTTCCACATCATTAAGTTTATAATGATGGTGTTTTCATGGCCAGACAAAAAAGTTTCTCCTTCCTGATTTGAGCTGTGCTTTTAGCCAGGAGTGTGCATTTCTGATTGTGCGGATTAGATGCAACCTCCTGTCATCTTTCTGTTAAATTTACTGGAATACTGTTATACTGTATTTGAAAACAGCGTTCACACACTGGGACTGAATGTCTAAGTTTTTGTGGCCGTGTGATTTTGATTCCATTTATGATCCAGAACTTCTGAAACACTTGATGAACATTTGATGGCACAATTTCTTTACATAAAGCAACACAGAAAACACAAGTGTGTAAAATTCCCGTGAATAGTCAGGTCACCATTATTTTATTTTTTTTCCCAACACATGCAGATTCAGAAAGCACCATCAATTTTATGTAACAGATAAATGTTCAAATTTGATTTTATATAAATTGGAGCACATAAAAAAAGGGCAAACCTTATTTTAAGTCATTTTTGTTTTTGTTGTAATACAGTATACAGTTTGATCCAGAAATTATAGCGGTCATAATATGCAGTCAGTTTTAAAACTCGGTGAAGATATCCCATCATGAGTGCATATACTGCATGGATTGTATGTTTTATTGGTCTGCATGGGTCTACAATTGAATATACTTTCATTATTTTATTAATTTAATTACATTTTATTTAATCACAGACTGTGCATACAAATACAATATGTAAAACTGAATAGCATAGACCTTTAAAAGTTAGAAAAAGTTTAAAAAACATTGTTGTTGGTAAAATGTTCAGAATAGGAGGGTTATTGGGGGCTAATTATCAAAGTTTAAATGATTCTTCTGCATTAAAATGATACATACTAAATTGTTTTTATTTATTCAATCTGTTTAAATCTTGTTTGCATAATATTACAGGTTTTGAAACTGATAGTTATAAGAAAACAAATCAGTGGAGACGTGTTCCTTTAAGAGCCTGACAAACACCCAAATATCAGAAATCATCTATTTTCCCTCTGATCAATACAATCAATCTAAAACTTTCTGTCAGATTGAATAACACAATAAGGTAGTTTAGTACAGTTCAGAGACAAATAACATTTCTTAAACTACTGTGATGCTCCCAACATTTATCTGTTCAATAACTCTGCAGCCTCTTTAATTACATGTACTTACTGTATGATAGCATCTTCTGCCCGTTTGGTACTGAATATCCTGGTGTGGGGTATTTCATTATTGTTACACAACCATGTAGATCCAATTTATGTTGACATTTCATTCTCTTTTTTTAAAATACAAATGGAGCCAGTTAGTTTTATTTTAGGAGTTTAACTTTTAGGCTTATGTAAAAGCATACTGCTTCAACCAATAAACTAACCGACCATCCGTCTGTCCATCCATCCGTCTGTCCGTCCGTACATTCGTCCATCCATCTATTATCTTCCACTTGAAACTCCCATGACCCCTCGAGGACCCTAGTGAGGATAAAGAGCTGGCCCAGTGTTCCACAGCCAGGACGAAACCGGAGTTGTTTCTCCTGGATCTGAGGTTCAGCCAATGATCTGACTTCTCCAGTACTCCTGAATAGACCTTACCAGGGAGGCTAAAGAGAGTGATGCCCCAATAATTGGAGCACACACTCCAGTCCCACTTTTTGAAGAGGGGAGCCACCACCCCAGTCTGCCAATCCAGTGGCACTGTCCCCAATATTCATACAATGTTGTGAAGGCGTGTCAACCAAGACACCCCAAAACATCCAAAGCTTTAAGGAAGTCAGCAGCTACCGATGATTATTTGACAAGAAACCTTCTGTTGCTTTTTTCTTTTCATAGAACCGACCAAGACGGAACAATTTACAATATAATCTCTGTGAGTCAGTCCATTTGTAGACATCCTCTTGTCATGTACACCACATCACCCCAGCTTCAAGGTCAAGGTCACAAATCAAGGTCAAATTAGTGTGGACCTCATCTATACCCAGAGTCCTACTGCTGCAGAGCTTTCTACCTCAGTCACCTCAGCCACAGTTATGGAAAGAGCAACCCCAGAAGTCTCTCAGGTTCTTCCATGGAAGACGTGCGGGTGAAGTGAGAAGCTCCGAGAAGTATTCCTTCAACCTCCCGATGACATCACTGGTTGAGATCAACAGCACCCCACCTTCACTGAACACAGTGTAAGTAAAGTGCTGCTTTTTCCTCCTCAGCTGCCTGATGGTTTGCCAGAATCTCCTCGGAGCCAAAGATTCTCTGTCCAAAGTCTCACCAAAGGAGCTTTTGCCTCAGCAACAGCCAAGGCTGTGGCCTGCTTGGTCCTCCAGTACTCCTCAGCTGCCTCCAGAGTCCCACCAGACAACAAGGTCTGATAAGATTCCTTTTTCAGCTTGACACCCTCCCCAACCCGAGGTGTCCACCACCAAGTTCGAGGATGTCCACCACTAGAAGCACCAACAACCTTGCAGCCACAGCTCAAAGCCACCTCCTCAACTGAGGCAGAGAACATGGTCCACTCACTCACACTGCTTCAAATACATTTAAAAACATTTACTGACAGGAATTATTTGTGAGGAATGTTTGACATCATCAGGCAACAACATTACAGTATAATCATTCAAGTGAATAATAACATTATTTTTAAAGTTTTAAACATTTTTTCCCCCAAAGTTTTTACATTGCAATGGCAGCTTCTTTTTTTTAATTAATTAATTAATTTATTTATTTATTTATTTTTAAGAAAATGGTCAGTGATGGTTTGATAACACAATGCAACCTATGCATCTTGCAGACAGTACAACTACTGTATGTTTTGCAAATAGGCAAATCTGAAACCACTGTGCTACATTGTGTTCATCTGTCCTGCTTTTACTGCTGAGGAGTCAACTTTGGCCTAAAATATAGCACAGCAAGGACAAAGCCATGAGTCAGATCTGATGTGGTTTTACTGATATGGACCCAGAGGGCAGAAATATTCAAATGAGCTGTGATGCTTTTTTGTGTTAAATAATGACAGAAACAAAATGTCTAAGACAGTCAGATTCAGTGTTTGACCTCTGTTACATGAAACTGTTTTCCTATGATTCTTTCACAGGGTCAAATTTTCACTTTGATTGTTTGCAGCTCCAAGAAACGTTTCTGAGTTTGCATTTTGCAGATTTTTGTTTGAAACTTGCAAATTTTGTGCAGCTGAATTTTCTTCACACTTTAGTTTCAGCTTAAAGCAAGTTACTTGAAAACTAAAGAAATGCTACTAACAGAGAGAAAGAAAAAAAAAAACTAAAGTTATATTGCTGCTTTTGTAATCACAAGAGTTATAAAAAACAATATTACATTGTTTACATCCCAACATGCAAACCAGATCTGGATGAGTTTATTTGTCATGACTTGGGTGGCCAGTCTCAGTGAAAGCAGCTCAGACCATCCAAGTCTATGATGTTGGTTTACCATTCTTTCCAAGAGGAAAATATTACTAAAACTATTTTTTTTAAACTCAGCAACATCCTTGTCGTTAAAATCTCTGTTATGGTCTGTCTTTGAAATGTTGCGTTTTTTTGTGGGGTCCTCTAACGAGTCCTGGAGGAAACACAGAAACGATGCGGATGCTACGGCAGAAACTGTGGAAAACAATGTACCTTGCCAATGGACGTCACACAATACCACCTACATGCCCAGGCTTCCCCAAGTTTGAAAACTTGCAATTATCTTTTTAAGTGTAAACCACTTCCTGTTAAAATCTTCCACTCAAGCTGCATCACTTTCTCTGGGATGCATGAATCATAGAGGTACTCTTTAACCTGCTGACATGAGGCAGTGTGGTGTTTAAGCCCTTCGTTCGGTTGGTGAACCAGTCTCAGTGTGTGCATCTGTGCCTCCAGCTGTCAGTTCCCCGGAATGGAAAGTATTTAATTACAAACACACTCGTTTCAGCAGCTGAGTGGCTTTTAACACACTTTCCTTTGAGTTCATTACAGAATCATGAATTCCTTTTTCATGGAACTTAACGGTGATCACTTTAAATATTTTGGTGAATCTCTTTGTGGAAACACAAGAAATATTGGGGTTTTCTGCAGATTCATAGAAGAAATAACAGTTAAAATATAGTTTTATTGAAAAAGCATCTTTAATATTGTCTTTTTTTAGTCAATAAACTGCTGCTGCATGCTTACTCTAAAGATGCAAAAAGAAAATGTTTGAAAAGAACAACCAATTAATCTCTACATTCCTTTCCAAAGAAGTTAATTATAACTGAGAATTAACAGTCATATGAGCATCTTTTACTAACCCATTTAGAATGTTTGTGTCAGTCTGTAAATATATTACTGTATACACTAAAAAAGTTGTCTACATTCAGTAGAAAAACATATTTATGTTTTTCTTTTACTCATTAAATGCATCATTTAGGACACAGTTGGCAGTCTTTTTTTTATTTATTGTGAAACGCTGGTGAGATATTGTATTGTTCTTGCGGTCTAACATTTAGCTGTATCTAGAAAAAAAATAGTAACTCTAGACTGTGAAATAAAGCAGGTAATAATTTCCTTTTTATGGCAGATTGTTTTTAACACTGTTAATGGTGCATTTTGGTCAGCGAACAAATTAACATCTAAGCACATGATATAAATAAACTGCAACATGCTGCCACAGAGACAAACAGATATAATTGAAAACTGCACAATATTCCAAGTATCTGTTAACAGTCGAAGCATTGAACAGGCTATAGTATCTGTATGCTAACAGATATTTTCTGTTTGGAAATATTTAAATGGAGCCAGGCAACCACATACTTAATATAACTTGAAAAACGATGTTACTTGGTTTGCACTAAAGACCTACAAATCTTTCCTCCCACATCAGAGACATAGAAAGAAGTAGAAGTAAAGTTTATTTATATAGTACTTTACTCAGATGAAAAACATAAAATTATACAAAAAAAAAATAGCAAAGAAAAAGTCATGTTGGAATAAAAAGCAGACATAACTTTAAGGAAATAAAAGCAAGGATAAACTCTCTGAACTCCTCAAACTAAAAACTTATCTCAGTAAAGCCTTCAGTTGATTTGTTTCTTTCTTAGAAACCAACAGTGTCTATACAACATAAAAATAAAGGAAAATTCAGTTTACAGTCATGTTAATCAAAAAGACTTTTCCCCGTGTTTATTTCTGGTTAGATAACTTGAGGAGTGTAGCATAAACTTATACAAGGCCCTGTCAAATCCAGAATTGAATTCAAAATCTTACTTCTAACATACCGGTACAAAGCTCTCAACAACCTAGCTCCATCTTATATTCTAGATCTTATTGTTCCATATTTTCCTAACAGAGCACTTCACTCTCAGACTGCAGGCTATCTCGCAGTCCCTAGTTTCCAAAAGCAGAATGAAAACCACCCAATCTGGCAACACTGCTGACAATGACTCTTGGCTTGAACAATGTGGTGGTCATTCACATCAGAAGCATTCTGGGATCTTCCACAGAAAAGTTTGAATAAAGTAGATGCCATTTCCTACATTCTGGTGTCTTTTAAAGAGACGTTAAACATCTTAGCTTACCTCCATAAGTAAACACCTGATTCAATAACTATTTTAGAGCTCGGCTCAGAAGTGATGCTAAAGAGGCGTGCGATAGTGCTAGCTTAAATGCTACAGATATAGCGCTCTGCTTTACAAAATCAGCTTAATGTTAACTGCTCGTAACAAATAAAGACTAGACTTATGCAACCAGGCAACATATACAGAACATACAAAACAAAGTAAAACTAGCTTTAAGCATAACCTTTATCCATCAAGCAATGTAATTATGACCAAAATGGAGGATTTACTTGCAGCTACCTTTGTACAGATGAACATGTGGTACTTCCTGTTTATCACTGTTTATTTAGCTGCTCATGAGGTCGGCTTATCCATCTTTTACATTTCTCCAGACTCAGTTTAGGTTTTGGAAACGGAATAAACTGTATTCCACCCTCTCTATTGGTGTCATCTGTGTACTTTGTTTAAAACAAGTCTCTTGTAAACAAGTCCTCGAGGCTCAATGAGACTAAATAAAGGTTGAATTGAATTGAATAAATATGTCTGTCATAATAAACTTGATGATTGATCTCAAGGGCTGGGAAAGTCAAAGAAGTAACGCAATTTACGAGAACTTCAGGATCACCAGTGAAGCCGTAAGGAATAAGTATCGTCCTCCAGCCTGGGCAGTGCAGTGGCCAAGCTGGAGATGCTCTGACTAGTAGTGGGTGTATGGTGGAGCAGTGGTCTTCCTGTTTCAGTGGCAAGCAGTTCAGCACCAGAGATCAGATCAGTCATAGCAAAAATGAAGATGCTATCACTGACTGTGTGTCAGGATAATGACAATTAAAAAATATACAGTACCTTCTAATGTATTTTTGACATAACTTGCTGATCTTTCTAACTAGGTGTCATGCAGCCAACCTAAATGGAAACTTCTACCGCAGGGTGAAAAGCAAGATTGAATATGATAATGGGGTAGTACAGGGGACCTGGGGAGGTTTGTGGTATTCTCTTAGGACACGTCGCCATAAAGGTGCATCCCTTGGTTTTCTTGGAAACCATGGGAAGTGGAGCAGGAGATATTTCAAAGCACCAGGCCTTAAAACAATGTGGGTAAAAGAAAGGGGAAAGAAACACACTTTCTATTTTAATTTTATCCCTTTGTTTTATTTTTAATTTTGTTTTAAAGTATCAACATGGCACCACGTTAAAGTCCTGCAACCTTTTCATTTTCTAAATGTATATTCCTGTGACAATAAAATGAGCATGTCAACCACGCAAATGTTCATGTTACCACCCTGAAACCTACAAAGTTACCATAGATCAACTTCTGTATATTTTAGAATTAATCTGTATACAGCAGTTTTACAAATACTCATAAACTACAGATATTGTTCTCACTGTAATGAGCAGTGGACCTTCAATGTGTTGAAACAACAGATTTACAGAACTATCTTTGAATACTGTCACTGATATGACGTGTGCGTAACCAAATTAACTGATGAAGGTATAAATTCATGTTAAACAGACAGAGTGTTACAGTAGTGGACATACAGAAGATTTTTTTTTAATAAACCCAAAAACAAAATACTTTTTTAAAATAAAAATTATAATCTTTAAATGTAACATTATCATATACTAATAACCGTTGTGTGGATACATGGCTGTCCAGGAGAGTGTTTAAGGAAGGGGTTGTGACTAATAACTTTTCCAGGCTCCTCTCATGTGTTCTTTCCCTCTTCTTGTACAAACACTGAGAACAGATCCAAGTCCAGCATCCTCTCCTCTGCCTCGCTCAGCCTGTAGGGAGAGACGCCACAGTTGTAGTTTTTAGACTTTGGCAGAGAATGGCACCGATCTTTCCTTGGCTCAGAAGGTGACACACTGAAGCTGGAGCTGCGCTTGCGCCCATTAACTCCTGAGCAGGACTGTGCCTCTTTCAGCTTACGGGCCAGCATGTTCCTCTGGATAGGCGATGGGCCACGACGGTTCCAGTTCTGCTCCGCTTGATCCACACTCATTTGGTTCGCTTTATGAAATCTGGGAATTCCTGAGGGTGGACCCCCAATTCTTGAGGCTGACTCTCCACCTTCTGGGCCACCAGCCTTTACTCTTGCTGCTGTGCCACTGAGGTCTGCTTCAGCAGCTTTCTTGGCTGCTAATAAGCCATTTGTGTTTGTTCTTGTGTGTTTGAGTTGATTATTAAGTAAAGAAGCTGGTGTTTCCATCCAAGGCTTTTTATGGTCATTTAACTGGGGTTTGGCTTTAGCCCACTCTGAGACTGTATGCTCTGGAATGGGGTTTGAACGATGTGGTTGTCTCTCCCATTCTCTTCTGGTCCAAACACTTCCTTCTGGAAGCATACAAGAGCCCACCTGCGAAGCACAATGTGAGATCACACGTTAATTCATTTCAACAATAGGCTGTGTGAATTTAAAATATGTAAACTGAATGCAGCCAAATAAAAATACAATAATTAAAGATGCACAGTTGACCTGAGTCATGCTTCTTTCTCTGAACTGTCTGGAATGAGCTGGTGACATCAGCTGGGCTTTGGAGTCATTAAAACTTGAGGTGCGCCTGAAGTGTGGATTCTTATGGCATGTGTTTTCAGACAAAGCGTCTCCTCCTTGGCCGGCCAGTCCACTCCTCTTTACCATTTCTACCCAATCAGCGGTGCGTTCTTGACAATTTGAGCTCCTCCTACTTGACTGAGCAGAGACATGTGGACCTAGAACGAGCTCCACTCTGGGACTCAGTCTGTCTGACGTCACTTTTGAGGTCTCCTGCGATAGCTCCGATACGGGTGTTGCAATGCAAAGATGATTCTGATTAACGTTGTCGTGCGGTCCCAAGGGAAGGGCAAAATGAGCAAATTCTGTCAGGGTGGAAAAAGGGGAGGTATTGGGTGAGGCAGATGTTTCTCCCATGGTGTTAGCGACAGGGCTGGAGGAGACATGGTATAGCTGTGTGGCCTCTTTTAACCCCTTCTTCTTCATTTCTTTTAACTGCTGCTGAGCCAACCGGTACCTATAGAGAAAATCTTGTAAAGATTGGGTAAAGACCAAATCCATTTGGTAACAATTAAAGTAAACAATATGTAAACATACCCAAATATTGGTGGTAAAACCTTCTGGCCTGTGGGAGACAGCCTTTCTGGGTCCTGTGAAAGTGACATCACCAGAGACTGCGTTCGAAAGGAGGGTCTGTCTTTCTGGGAACTGATGTCCCCTGATGGGCCATGGCCATCACACAAGCTGGGCCTTTGGAGACTGTGGCCACAGATGGAGGCCTCATCTGAAAGTTTGCGCCCCCCAGGGGAATGCATGGAGCCTCCATGAACCGAGCTGCACTGAGGTGTACGACAAAGCTTTTTCCACACCGTTACCACAACGGTAGTTGTGATCACAGCCAAGCAGAGGAAAATACACAGCACCACAATCATGTTTCCGTCAAGGGGTTTAACTCCATCAGGTGCAGGGTAGAGAGATGTAGGAGAGGATAACTCTGAGAAGTGAAAATAAACAGTTATAGTCTTGGCTTATTGTTAAAAGCAGGCATCATAAACTGACAGACTGGTTTTAGTACACTGGATAATCTCCACATAATCTAAAGTTTGTAAAAGTTAGTGTGAGGAAACTGACCACCGCAGTCCTCCAGGGAGCATTGAGACTGCTCCTTCACCATTCCCGTGCACTGCACTCCTCGTGCACCTGAGGGCAGTAAACAATCACGCACTCGCTCCCTCACCCCCTCTCCACAGCTCACGCTGCACATGCTCCACGACTGCCAGGGCCCCCAAGATTCTGCATTGACAATGAAAAAAAGAAAAACCAGGATTGGCACTTTAAAAGTTTTACTTGCACGTTGCTTCATTCTAACCTGCTCCATTACGCAACACGATCAGCAAAATCACTGGCTTTCAACATGACTGATTGATGCTGGGGGCAGTTGAAAACAAAATGCAAACAGACATAACACAACTGAAAAACACAATATTTTGTATATTCTTTCAACCAATGGAGTTACAGTTTTTTTAATTGACCATTTCAACAGAGTATCTATGAAATATTGAGTTGGACATTACTTTTCAAATGCTTATCAGTGCTGATTTTTAATTCTGCTGTGATGAACTGTGTTGACCTTGTTATAGCTTATTTAGAAGAAAATCTGGTACAGTGCACTTGTGAAATATTATATTCTTCATACAGTTGCAGCAAATATATCTAGAAAAAGAAAATGTGATGACAACGTTTTTAAGGCAAAGTGTGTCACCCAAACCATCACAACCAACCTTGAAGACAATCAAAATGAGTAATGTTGCCTTTACTTCATCATCTTTAAGTTTGGTTTTGTGTGTCACAATTGCTTTTTTTTTTTTTTTTTTTTTTTTGATATTTTATTAATTTATT
>JARVLU010001073.1:20115154-20128654 GCA_031762415.1 Simpsonichthys santanae | reverse complement strand
CCCTTGTCGACTCCTCCCAGGCAGGCAGCCACAGCCAAAGTGGTTCAAGGCAACAAAGTTCATGCTCAATCATCCAGATGACCTGACTGAGAATTATTGGATTGAATGATTAAGTATGAACTTTGTTGAATAGGTCAAATACTTTGAGAAATTGTGTCACACATGATTCCAATTAGTAAATCCAGGTGAAAAAACAAAACAAACAAAAAATAAAAAGCAGAGGCAGTACATTTCACACCTGTTGTCCTTTCCAAGTTGGCATTTGGAGAAAAATCATCTCCTTGTGGTAGAAAAGCAATGAGCTTTCATTGCTTTGCATCACAATCAAGAATGAACTTCAAAGTGAGGTTCAAGTGCTTTGAGGAGATCCAAGAGTGTCCATGAAGCACCAGGGGTGTTTCTTCCTGAGGAGGAATTACAGAATTGTGTTGCCACCAAGTGAAGAGTTATACATTTTTAGCCCGTGGATTGTGAATATCCAGTAATGGTGCACATAGTTAGAAAAAGACTTTTGGATTGGACAATGGTTTTGTGACAGGAATGGCAGCAAGCTTCTGTCCATGAAAATCATCAAGGACAAACTCAAATTCTGCAGGAAGGACTGCTGCAAACTTATTGTCCATGATCAGTTTTTCTCTCGATTGTTTGGAAAAGGTGAGCAATACCAAGAGTCCTAACTCATGGCAACTATGAAGCCTCCTGAATTGATCCATGTCTGGGATTGCCTCTTATAAACAGCTTTTCATTTTGTGCTGCACGTGAAGAGCTAGAGCTGAAAAAACCCAATCTCTTTTTGGTTGCTGAACCAAGACAATCTGAATACCAAAAAAAGAACTGTAATTTCCATCATTACATTTCATCCAAAGGAGTGAGCTTACTCACAAATCTACAAGTAGCCTGGAACTTGCCAACTTTTTCTAGCAATGCAGCTTCTGTGATTATAAAGTGACTCAAAGATCAGAACAAAGAACTTTTGGAAAAAAGGTCAGAAAACCTCCTTGATCTGAAACTCATGGAGACCCTGAGGTCAGTTCTCAAAGATCTGGTAACTCTGCAGAAACCACTGAACCGCGATCGACTCAGAGCACCAATAAGACAACAATAGGTTACAAGATAAACAAACAATATGAAAGTAGATTTCTTTTTATTCTGTGACTCTATTCTACCTGGTTTTATCACTACATGTATATTTATCTTTTTTTTCTTTCTTTTTCTTTTCACTGTCCTCCTCTACATTTTAGTTGTTCATCATTGATCACAACCAGGTGGACTGGAGAATTGCTATGACCAGCCACAGAGTTCTGGTGATCATTCTGGAGCTGTTGGTCTGCATCATCCACCCAGTCGGATCATACTGGGACGTGGCCCACCACGTCAACGCATCCACCGCCGCTCCTGTCTGTGTTTCTGTTCATCACACCAAGGTCCTGTTGGACATGGATATACTGTTATCCGTGCTGATGTTCCTCCGCCTATACTTGGTCCACCGAGCCATTTTGCTGCATAGTAAAGTGCTGCTGAGCGCCTCCTACAGGAGCATTGGCTCGCTTAACAATATCAACTTCAGCTTTCGCTTTGTTCTAAAAGTACTGATGAACAAACACCCAGCACGTATACTGCTGGTCTTCATCCTCCTCTTCTGGCTTACTGTGTCCTGGATGCTTACTCTGTGTGAGAGGTATTAACTGACCAATACAGTCCAATAGTGAACAACATAAAGACTACACAACACAATAATAAAGCTAAAACAACAAATTAAATTGGGAGTGGGTGGGGGGATAATTTCTTTCAGCTGCACCACAGTCAGCAAATTTGCATGAACGTTTTGGCAACTGATTTACACTGGATGCTCTCAGGATTACAAGTCTGAGATACTGACCACCAGGCAACTGCGACTCATTAAATGATATGTGAATAACTGTCTATATCAGCATGGCGCCAAATCCAAAGGCAGACAGACACAGAGGACTCCAAGATAAATAAAGAATATCTATTTATTAAGCAGAAAAACTCAATACAAAAGCTGACGAAGCAGCAAAACTTACTTGGGTAAAGGGGAACACGAGGAACAGAACATGAGAGGCTGTGGGAAGCACAGTCTATCAACAACGTGGATACACAGAGACGCTGAACTTAAAGGGACACTAACAAGACACAACGATGAGCACCTGGAGAAAGACATTGAGGAACAGGTGCGAATGGCAGGAGCTGACTACACGAGGAGAGGAACACTGGGGAAACTGGAAACACAGGAAAAACAGACTTAGAGGACTACAGTACAGTAGTCCCTTGTTTATTACGGGGGATTGGGACTACGCTCACACGCAATAAGTGAAAAACTGTGAAGTAGTAATAGTACCGGTAGTACAAATAGTAGTAGTACAGTAGCAGTAAGTAGTTTATTTTATACACCGGTATATGTTTTTAAACGGTTGGCATCATTGTGCCATGATCTTCAGCTCTCAATGGGGCGGTTTGCAGCCAAGTGTGAAGCAGCTGGGATGAGAGTCAGCGCCTCCAAATCTGAGGCCATTGTCCTCAACCGGAAAAGGGTGGATTGCTCTCTTCAGGTCGAGGATGAGGTTCTGCCTCAGGTGGAGGAGTTCAAATATCTTGGGGTTTTGTTCACGAGTGAGAGAAGAATGGAGCATGAGATTGACAGACAGATTGGTGCAGTGTCTGCAGTATTGCGGACTCTGTACCGGTCCGTTGTGGTGAAGAGAGAGTTGAGCTGTAAGGCAAAGCTCTCTGTTTACCGGTCGGTCTGTTTCTACCCTCACCTATGGTCACAAGCTCTGGGTGGTGACCGAAAGAATGAGGTCACGGATACAGGAGGTTGAAATGAGTTTCCTCTGCAGGGTGACTGGCTGGACTCTCCCGACTCTCTCAGGAGAGACTCGGAGTAGAACCGCTGCTCCTCCACATCGAGAGGAGCCAGTTGAGGTGGTTTGGGCATCCAGTAAGGATGCTCCCTGGGTGCCTCCCAAGGGAGGTGCTTCAGGCATGTCCAACTGGGAGGAGACCCCTGGGAAGACACAGGACACATTGGAGAGACTACATCTCTCAGTTGGCCTGGGGACGCCTTGGGCTTCCCCCAGAAGAGCTGGAAGAAGTGGCTGTGGAAAGAGATGTCTGGGCCTCCGTGCTCAAGCTGCTGCCTCCATGACCCAACTCCAGAACAACCGGAAGATAATGGATGGATGGAAGGTTGTTTTTAAACTCTAAAAACTCTAAAAGAGCACAGCATGTCATGATCTCTACTCTCTGCCCACCCAATTCACCACTGCAGTCACACTCATCACCCCCCAATCTCCCTCCTTCTGTGTAAATAACTTAAATTTTAATACTGTAATATTTTAAATAAACAGCACATGGGTTGTTTATTTAAAATATTACAATATTAAAATTTAAAGTGTAGAGAAGAGAAGCGCAACAGGACAGCAAAGCGTTAATCCTTCATGAAGCTGCTTCAGTAGGAAGGAGAAATGTGGGCGTGGCATAAAGCCACAGGTGGCAGAGAGTGGAGGCCATGACAGGCTGCAGAGGGAGCTTCTCTCTGCACCTGTGAGCTGAACACAGGTGCTAAATCATTTAAAACAATTTATTTTAAATAAACAATCCATCCATCAGTCTGTCGTTTGTGTGTCATGTCCACTCTTACTTTGAAAAACAGCGAAACAGCGAGTCCGCGAAAGTCAAACCGCAAAGTAGCGAGGGACTACTGCATATAAGAAATAATCAAAAGCAGACGGAGACATCACAAAACACACAGACATGACAAATAACCTTAAAAATTTTGTTTTATTTTATTTGGAAACATGTGGATGTTGTTTTTGTATTAAAATTACTTTCATTGAATGTGGTTAACAGCTCAAAATCTTCCAAATCTCAAAGCTTGTTTTATCAAAACATTTTAAATTTTTTTAAATGTGTCCTATTTTGCGAGACAAGACACATCGAGCCACATCTCTAGAGGTGCTCATGATGTCAGGATGATCTAGGTATCAAAATGTAAGTTAAGTCAGAAATCTGAAAATGGACATTTTATTTTGACTAATTATGACTTGTTTAATTTTATGTGACATAGCACACATTTCTCACTTTATTTGTTTAATGTTTTCTTTGTTTTTAAATGTTAAATCAGACACAGGACATCCATCCGTTTATTGATTTTGCCCACATCACTCTTTCTGGGTCTTGGGTGTCGCTAGTGCTCATGCCCAACAGTGACTGTGCAAGAAGTGTGGTGCATTCTGGACAGGTCACACGTCCACTACAGGACCACATCGTAGTACAATCACTATCAGAATCATTAGTGTTCACACCTTCACATTTAACGAACCACTTATTGTGAAGTGCATAAACATGAGACATTCCTTATTGATTGATTGCCTTGTATATTTATAGGCTTTCTCACGGTTGGAGTTTACTTCTTAATATAAGATTAATTTCCACTGAGGGATTGTATGGTCATGATCCATTTTTGTTGTTGCTATAAAAGCATTCCAATCAATGCGAACATCTATTTGAATGTTTGTCTATTTGAGGTCATCTGCTCAATTAAAATTTAATTGAAAGTTTTGCTCATTTCAGTCTTGAGCAATTTGATTTTTAAAAAGTATGGTAATGAAAGAGCACAAGAAGGAAAAGTATTAAAGCCATAAATCATTTTGAAACAAGCTTCTCTACTATTTATTCTTCATAAGTGACAACTTCAATCCCCCAAATATCTTAAATGTGCATAACTAATTAAATTTATTCCTTCAAGTGTTCACTGCACATGTTCTTTGTATTAATTTGCTAATTTGCACTTTCTGTCTAACTCTTCCAGCTTTGGTAACAGACTTTGATTTATCAACTGAACCGTTATTAAACACAAGACTTGACGTGATATAGACACAAAAATACAAATTAAAGTATTCCTTTTAACCGCATGAAGATATTTAGACAAATACAAGTGTTTACGTAGCATTTTAACATTTTTAATTTCTTAAGTTTGTCGGAATTTTTGTAAATTTGTATTGAAAGAGTTCTGTTATGACAAAAATGTCAAAAAGCTGAAATTAAGCTAAAATTTTATTTTGGAAATATTGTTATATTGTCAATATACACCACTGATATTAACCAAACACTCTCTAAGCTTTAATGGTGTGACTCTGGGGATTTTGCAACTCAGGGAAGAGCACATCAAGATTTATTAGTTGCGTGCATTAATGAAAAAGGCAATTTGATTTGCAACATAATTTATTGTCAACAGTTAATTAATTATAAAGTTGAAATAAGTTGTTTAATTTATCTTAAATTGATGTTTTAGAACTCCTTCACTATAAAACTAACCCATATGTAACAAAATATTAGATTTTTTTTAACAAGGATTTACAGATAAAAATTAAAACAATTAGTGAATTTGTTTAAGTATTAATAAACACGAGGGACACAGTAGTTCAGTGATCAGTGTCGCAGACTGGCAATCCTGAAGCTGCAAAGGTTCAAGCCCAGGTTGTGTCAGAAAGGGCATCTGGATTAAAACAATTGCCAAACTTTTCACGTAAGTTTGCTTACTGTGGCAATTTCAAGACGGGAAGCGCTGAAAAAGAAAAAACAAAGTAACTATAAATGTTTCAAACAGGGAATATGGTTCTTAATTTAAATTGGAGGGGGCACTGATCATTTTATTTGTAGTTAAGGTAAAAAAAACTGCGGTGGAACTATAAATGAACTGTGTGTGTTTTAACAACCTATTTGTTCTCCCCCCCCCCCCCCCCCACCCGCACCCTGCAGGCGAAGCCAAGCATCGACGGGCCACATGGACACAGCCTTGTGGCTCATAGCCATCACCTTCCTCACAGTGGGCTATGGGGATGTTGCACCCAACACCAGCTGTGGCAAGGCCGTGTGTCTCTTCACTGGCGTCATGGTAGGAAGTTTTTTTTTTTTTTTGGTGGGAATATAATCCATAACCATTGCAGATGTCTTTAAATGTGTAACAGAAAGCCGTGTTTCATGAGGAGGTTTCTTTTTGATAAATTATTAACCAAGCAGAAGCAGTTTTGAAATAAGTGAAAGTGCTTGGTCTGATAAGCTGAAGGAGTGAAGAAGTCTTATCTTTGTTTCACTTCTCCATTTGTCAAGAACAGAACCACCTCCCACACTCAACAACCACCCTGATAACACAGAGACAGTGTGTTCTTTCAGTGTGCTGGTTCTAATTGAACTGGTCCAAATTTCTGTACCTCCACTTTTACTCTGTTGGTCTTTTGTTTAAGCTTCTACTCGGAACCACCTGTTAAAGGTCTGACCACAAAATGAGCACCAGAGGTGGCAGCTCATTATGTTGTCAGACCTTAAAGGAGTAGCTCAGGTCTTTTAAAATGTGGTTCTGTGAAAAGGTTATGAGCAATGAACATCTTACCTGTTGTAAATAGCTTTTAGACCAACATCAGTTTACAAAAACAGAGTTTAATTTTCTGAGCAGAGCCAACACAATTAGAACCATTTCCATCTCAAAAATGACAACGGTTCATGTGAACACTAATTTATAAAACTTTACAACGCAGTCACTTTTGCATTGCATGGTGTTTTCATAAAGTTTTTTGGTTATTTGCAAGAACAAGTAGCAGGAGCAGTAACTAGTTTCAGAACTTCTGGTACAACCTGGGGCACCATTATGATGTTTCTTTATGAATATAAAACTTTAATTTCGATCGATCCATTTCCAGTATTGTAACTTTGAATACTATAATTTTTAGTTTAGGGATGCACAATACATGTATTGGATTTTTGACTGATATCTGACATGCCGATATGTTAAAATTTATTTGGCCGATAACCGATACAATACCGATATTTTTCCCCCTAGACCTACTTACAGAGACTACATAGATTTCTCTGCTGTGGAATTAAAATACTACATTATTCTGCATGGTCTTGGTCAATTTGTCCTGTAACCAAATACAGATGCCAAAAAGGGGACTGAAAACGTTGTAACACTTCAACTTGGATTATGTTTAATGTCAAACTTATTCATGACATTTACTCTCTAACACAGTGACAACACTCGAACAGTGCAAATTTGTAAAATTTTACAAATCTAAACTCAACCTGTTCACAGGCGACAAGTGAAAAGCACATGAGTAGTTGTGCATTAATAGATGTGACAGTTTCTTAAATTAAAAATTAACTTAAAACAGAAGCCTCTTGTAACTGTGAGTTATTCTGATGGAATGGCCGATGTCTGATATTTAACTTTATCGCTAATATCGGCTGATACGATACCAATCCGATAATATTGTGCTTCCCTATTTTAGTGTTTGCAAAACTTTTCAACCCATTTTAAATAATGTTAGTCTACTAGTTTACACAGTAAAATTTGAATTAACTATCTTCGTTTTTTTCCGTCTTCTTTCTGCTTTTCCCTCTTAAGGGGTCACCAAAGCGAGTCATCCTCCTCCATCTCTCTCTGTCTTCTGCATCCTCTGTCCTCACTCCAACTACCTCCATGTCCTCTCTAACTGCATCCATATGTCTCCTCTTTGTCTTTTTCCTGGCAGCTGCATTTCTAACATCTTTCTACCAATGTACCCACTGTCCCTCCTCTGGACATGTCCAAACCATCTCAGACTGGCCTCTCTAACTTTATCTCCCAGTTGTTCAGCCTGTGTGGTACCTCAGATTATCTCATTTCTAATCTAATCCATTCTTGTCACTCCTAAGGAGAACCTCAACATCTTCATTTCTGCTGCTTCCAGTTTTCCCTTCTGATTTTGTTAATGCCGCTGCATCATGTCAGCCAGCTCTCCACCGTTTCCTGTCATTGTCCCCACATTCAGAGTTGCCATCCTCTGTCCTACATTCTTGACTTTCCTCTCCTCCCTCTGTCTCCTGACATGTTTCCCTCCTTGTGGTCTTAGACCAACAGTAGCAAATATCCACTGACACCCTGGTGGTAGTTGTTTTTAACCCGGGCCTCGACTGATCCCATATGGTGTCACTTAGATGGACGCACATATCAGTTTTGTAAAATGCGTTGTACGTTAAATGCCCTTCCTGACACAACCATCACCATTTACCTGGGCTTGGGACCAGCACAGAAGGTGCCTTGTGCTAGTGGCTGTTTTATTTCAAACCAATCAGCAGTTTTTATGAAATTTTCAAAAAAATCTTCAATGGATGCACTTTTATATCTGATTCAGTTTTGGAATCAACCCAATTCACGATGGTTGCAGCAACCAACTGGCATGAGAAAATGCAAAGAGAAATATCCAGATACTGCGCTACAATGGAATACAGCACATACTGTGTGTCTTGTAATATTGCATGAGCTTACATATACCTGTAACTGTTAAGTTCCAAACCTTTGATCAACATAGCTAGAACTTTATCAACTGACAACATTTTTAATTTTCTTAGTCCAAATCTTGGGAAATAAAAAAAAAACAGTAGTATGCGATATGCATTCCTTCAAAAAAATGCTGAATTTTTTATTAATTCTTGAATGCTAAAGAATGCTGTTTTAATCATTGTGTAAACTATCTTCTCATTTTTTATGGCCTCCACTTTAAAATGGCACGTTCATTCAAGTTCTTTAAAAAAATGCAGGCAAAGCAGCTGGAGCAGGATTTTCTTGTTACAGCAGAGCTTCATAGGTGAAGACGTCATGATAGTTTGCAGAGTCTTAATGTCTGAGGGGAATCTGACTGAATGTTCCAGAATGATTAGGAGGCTGATTATTCCAAGTTACTGGCAGGCGCACAGACCGCTTTGGCTTTTTAATATCCTTCTTCCAATAGTTTATGTAAAAAGGATAATATCCAACCAGTGACTGATTTACATAATTTTAATGTTCAGTTAAGTCATAATTAATCTGCTTGTCTCTGGTTAACTTAGACCACAAAAAAAAAAAAAAAAAGATGTTTGGTCCTTAAAGCTTTATGTAACACACAAACAGAAGATATGTAAACTTTCCAAAAGTGCTGAAGAACACAAATTGGGATTTCAAGACTGATAGTAAAAATTGATCAGTGGTTTGAACGTCTAATTTTTTCACCCTCTTTTCTGTTGCCAATGTTGTGATAATGAAATTAATATTATCACCAAAAGTATCAAGAAAGAAGTGAGTAATATAAAAAAAAGGAATATACTGGTTTATACATCATAATACATAAAATATTCCCTACTTTAATTGAATGCCCTGTAGAAACATCAAACCACATAGGCTGTGCAATGACATAATGCATTTGATAACTCATTCAATAAACTCTCTAAACTCATATTAGTAAAATAAAATGGGTTTTATTATATACAGTAATGCAAATTAAATAAATGCAACTTGAACTTTACCATAAAGGATTAAAAATGGCCTTGTATTGTAATTGTGCTGTTATCTAACTGGTATATTTGTCATGTAGATAATTATTCTGTGAAATTGTGCAGAGATCCTGAACTGGATCCTTAAGCCCATATCTCACTGGTTGGGACTGCTTGTGACTAAAGGGGGTGTACAACGTTGGCAATATAGTATTTCAAATGTCTCAAAAAGTTTGCAGTGGTTCTTGTTTCCTTGAATAAATCACAGAGGCTTTTGTCACTTCAGTTTTGAAAATGTTCAAAAGATGTGTGTGATAAAGACACACATCTGTTGTGGGTGTCTCAAAACCATCTACATTTTGTCATAGGTGTCTCCAGTTCAACTCAAACACACTTAAGTTGACAGAAAACAAACCAATGTCTTAAAGCTACATCACATTTCTGTCCCCTCCTCTCATAGTTGTTGCCCCTCATATGGTTTTCTGTTTCCCTGCTCCGTTTTGCCTATCACCCATCTCTCATTTCAAGCCTGCGTCTGTCCCTCCATGCCACACTTCCCTTGCTGCTCCACAGCAATCAGCTCTCATCAGATTCACCTGTTCACCTGCTTTCATAAGCTCCATGTCTACAATCTACCAGTGCCAGATTATCACGCTCTCTAATAGTAGATGTCCATTGATCACGTCACAGCCTCGTTTGCCTGCCTCTTGGATTCAATCAGTCAATCAACTTTATTTCTATAGCAGATTAAG
This sequence comes from Simpsonichthys santanae, assembly GCA_031762415.1. NCBI lineage: Eukaryota > Metazoa > Chordata > Actinopteri > Cyprinodontiformes > Rivulidae > Simpsonichthys > Simpsonichthys santanae. The sequence continues at coordinate 20,118,596 of JARVLU010001073.1, read as the reverse complement.
ATCACAGATATGGTGGGGTAAGGTTGTTCAAGCATTTAAAAACAAAGAGCAAAAGCTTAAAATGGATTCTGTAGTGAACAAGGATTCAGTGAAGGGATGCCAGGATGGGAGTGATGTGCTCACGTCTACGGGCCTGAGTTAACACGCGAGCAGCAGAGTTCTGCACAAGCTGCAGACGGGCAAGAGATTTCTGGCTCTTGGATTCCTCACCTTGCCTGCTCCTTTTCTGCTTTGATTTACCTCTGTGACCACGGTACCGACTGTACTCTCCATTACCTCAACTAAGCCTCTTGCCTCGCTTTCTGGATTTGGATGAGTATCTCTGACCACCTGTGTACAACCCCTGCATTTTCTACTGGACCTCGATTCTGGATCTGTCCCAACGTCGCTGCACAGTTCTCCTGCTCTGTTGCATATCAATCGCTGCTGGTGATGTCATCAGATCTGCCTTTCACACGGACTCACCTCTCTGCCTGACTGTGAAGGTTAGTGACTCATTATTTCACTAAGAACCTTCACAGTCAAAACTAAGTTACTAATAGTCGTGTCTCTGCAGATCCGAACAGCCCACAGACCCAGACCTCCACCAGAAGATCTGCTTTAATAAACCTGTTCAACCATTTCTGTTTCTTGGTGTATTTACTGATTCCAAAACACAAACCTTGTCAAGCTATGCAGATTACTGTATGTACAAATAACTGGGCCAGATGTGTCTATATTCGTCCAAAAACGGTACTCCAGTACATTAAATCATGGAAGCACATTAATATATGGATTAATGGATGCTTGATTAAAATAATCAATATTCAGTTAAGATTTCAAAATAAAATGTCTCGACTGTTTCACAATCTGGAGTTGCCAACTAATCTCCAACAGTTAAACCCCCTGCCAAATAGATGTATATGCAGATCTGACCTAAGAACTAGATATAGCAATTTAAAAAAATGTCATTTGACAGCAAGTTCAGCTTAATTTTAACTTTCAGACCTTATGGGCAGTTTTAAGTGTTGTCATATTTTACACCTAAAAAGACCACACCAGGCAAGTACATCCCCCTTCTATGGATAGTTATCACACATGCATACTAAACAAATCAAGACTTCAAGACCCTGCTCTCTTGGTGAAGGCTCTACAGAAGTCTCTGAGTCAGCCTCCCCACCATCAGACATCCACACCTCCAGATGCACGAAGAGAGCAACCTGCATCATGAAGGACCCCACTCACCCAGCACATACGTTTTTTTTGTCCCGCTCCCCTCAGGAAGGAGGTTAAGGAGCATTAAGTGTAGAACCATTAGACTGAGGAACAGCTTCTACCCTGAGGCTGTTAGACACATGAATCTCTAACCAGGATAATACCAGTGGAAAAAATTACATCATGTTGCTGCTGAGCTGTTTCATGCTTCATGCGTGCTCATCTGCTCACACAGACTCATGTTCGTGCTGCTGTTTGACATAATTTTTTTTATGCTATTAGTGCTTAGCGTATTAACTGATGCTACTCGGTTCATATCTTAGATCTTATTACTGTTTTTGTTTTACATTTTATTGTTGGATGTAACTGGGACCCTGTGTACACAATTTCATTCCACCACATGTACCACATGTGATGCGAACAACAAAGATACTCTGAGTCTTAGAACAAACAGCTGTTCCAGACTATCATTATTTTGTGCACACACCCTTACAATGATAATGACGCTGCCCAACCCACCAGCGTATTGTGCACTCATTCAATCTGTAACATTCATCTCATCTTGATAAATCTTTTAACCCATCCGTCCGATGACTCAGCCTCTGGGAAGAAGAGACAACAAAGAATATTTTTAGTCTTCTGCAGTTATAAGTGGAGATGTGGAAGTGTATAATGCATATTCTGGAAAATACGTCCTGTTCCATCTCTGCTGAAAAACTCTAGTCAAACAAATGATTGTTTTGAGATTCAGCTTCTGCCAATTTGATCCACTTCTTCTTTCTGCACAATGTTTACTTCCACATAACCTTAGCTTGCTTGGCCATGACTGGTCAATACCACTGAACCGGTGCAAAGTCGTGTGCACACTTTATAAATCTCAAAGCAGATACTGTCCAAACCTCTGAAAGACTGAGGCAGATCTGAAGTTGGCTTCTGTGTCTATGTTGAGAAAAGAGATGAAAACTTTTCCCTGTAGTTTAACTTTAATACAACGTGTGAATGAACCTGAAGTGTGTGACAAAAAAAAGAAAAAAGTCTGAATGAGGAAGTCACAGGACAAGCAGCAAAGCTTTAGCACAATCTTTAGCACATTTAACAACACTTGGGATAATTTCTCTTGATCATCATGCGTTTTGTATGAAGGTCCACACCCGTTGCCGAACACTGTAAAACTGATAAAACACGTCCTCCATGCTAATATCACTAACAGAAATGAAATGACAAAACCAGAACCCTGATTCAACTCTAATTTAGATTATCTGGGAGATTCATGGTCACAAAGTATGATGACCCAGAAACCCTCAGCGCTTTAGAAATGATGGAAGGGGCTGAAATAAGGGTGGACCATTTTCAGACCAGGTCAGTGTGAGATGTTAGTGATGTCCTGGGGTTGCAGATGTGCAAAACTCATTTAACTTACATTGACATAAACAATGTTATTGGTAAGTTGCCTTTCTGGTGCAGTTTTTGGTGATATTTATGTGAAATACTTTAGTAAGTTTAAATGAAATGCTGTCAGGATCATATCCCCACAGCTAGTGACATCACTAGTATAAATAAACTTTGATTATATTTTTACTTTCTTTAAAAAAATGCTTTTGTGTTGATGAACAATGGCTTTTTAAGAACATTTTCTTCCCCGCATCTGTCCATACTTGTCTGTATCAAAAAGCATTTCTGGGCTTATGTTCTTTTACGTTTCATTTTATCCACCAACTGTATTCACAATGATTCCACTGAGGTTCAGCAGTCACTCAGATTTGCCCTCCGTGTTACATTTGATGGGCAACGCGAGCAGACAAAAACGAGCCAAAACTCCCCCAGGCCTGACGATCACTGGGCTCTGCTGTGGAAGCAGCTGCTTCTGGTGCTCTGCTTTCCCTCCCAGACCCCTCTGAATGATTTAAATGCCCCTGGATAAAAAGAAATAAATAAGAGCGAGAGAGCGAGAGAGCGAGAGAGCGAGAGAGCGAGAGAGCGAGAGAGCGAGAGATTGAGAGAGCGAGCTCTGGATGAAGAAAAGGAAAACTGGGCCTCTGCTTTGAGCAGAACCTGATATAGCTGGAGAATCTGCTTGTACAGTATATAATCATACAAAATGCTATCTACTGGAATATTCTGGATATACAGGTAGTGCCCGACTTACGAACGGGTTCCGGACTTAAGAACCGTTCGTAGGTCGATTCTGCCGTAACTCGGAACCGAATGCACATGGCGCCGTAAGTCCGGATTTTCGGCCGTAACTCGA
>JARVLU010001073.1:19974733-19987214 GCA_031762415.1 Simpsonichthys santanae | reverse complement strand
ATATATATATTTTTTTTTTTTTTTTTTAATTTTGTTGTTGTTGTTTTTGTTTATTATTATTATTCTTTAGCCACTATGCCCTCCCAGCTCCACACATAGCCTCTGCACCTAGTTAGTCCTGATGTCGGAGCTGTTTGCTACATTAGCTCGACATGTATGCTCCATATTAGAAGATTTTTGAAGGAAATCCACCTACTGAGTAGCATTTTGTTCAACAAATTGCAAGATATAAAGTCTTAAACTTTCTGTCTCAGCTTCACACTTAACGCTATTCTAAATTTTTCAATTTACCTTTTTTCTTTTAGGGGGCACATGTTTAAACTCTTGCATGCTCATCCTGATTCATACTGCTTTGAAAGCTCCTCAGTGCTGCATTTGATGATTAAAAAAATACATTATGGTGAACCCTTGAAGCTGAGCAAGCATTTAAAGATCCTGACTTGGCTTTGAACTCTCATGTTAGGACATTCTGACCAGACTCAGCCATTTGTTCAAACAGGCAGCAAGAAGAATCTGTTCTCATGAGATCAAGGTGCACTTCTCAAGAGAAACAATGCTGCTGATTTTATTCTTCTTGTTCTACATACCTGCTTCCTGATTCCAGTCCAGCACAATTTTTTAAAATGTATTTACATATTGGCTTCATTTCAACACAACAAGCCTAAAGTTACTGTGCTATTCGTCTGGAATCACAAAGAAACGCAACAAGATAAACTAGAGAAATTGCATTTCCTGCGAAAATGCAGTGTGAATGCTTACTGCAGACGAACTTGCTGAAAAACAGCTGAAATTAGCTAAAAAACATTCTGAAATGTAGCTGAAATGGAAGAGCAAGCCTAAATTAGCAGACGAAAGCAGAAAGAACATATATTTGCTGAAACAGCTTTAAATAATCAGAAATGAGCACAAAAGTTAAGAAATTAGCTAAAAAATGATTAAATTAGCAAAAGAAGAAATAACTGAAAAGGAGCTGAGAATAAGCTTAAACTACCAGATGTAAGAGAAAAGAACTGAAATGAGCTCAGAAAATGTGGAATTAGCAGAAAAGGCTAAAATTAGCATCAAAAGAGCTAAAACGTAGCTGAAAAAGCATAACAAGCTGAAACTAACATTAAGTTAATTAGGCTGAAAGTAGCCGAAATTAACATGAAAATTTTAAATGTATATGAAAACAGCAAAAATTAGCTAAAAATGCTAAAAAAAAAACAACCTAGCTGAAAAGTCAGAACAATCTTAAATTAGCAGAAGAAAGCAGAAATAATATGTATATTTGCTGAAATAGGTTTAAATAATCAAAAATGAGCACAACAATTCAGAAATTGGCAAAAAAAAAGATTCAATTAGCAAAAGAAGAAATAGCTGAAAAGGAACTGAAAAGAAGCTTAACTACCAGATGGAAGCAGAAAGGGCTGAAATGAGCTCAGAAAATGTGGAATTAGCTGAAAAGGCTAAAATTAGCATCTAACGAGCAGAAAAAGCATAACAAGCTGAAATTAGCATTACCCGTAAGTTAATTAGGTTGAAAGTTGAAGAAATTAACACGAAAATTTTAATTTACATGAAAACAGCTGAAATTAGCTAAAAATGCTAAAAAGCTAGCTGAAAAGTCAGGACAAGCTGAAGACAACAGAAATAACATGTTTGCCCAGTTATGCTGAAGGATGCAGAAATGAGCACAAAAATGTGGAAATTATCTGAAAAAAGCTGAAATTAGCACAAAAAAAAAAAAAAATAAACATCTGAAAAGTAGCTAAAAAAAGTAGAATGAAGCTTAAATTACTGGAAGGAAGTGGAAAGAGAATTTTTGCTGAATTAGGCTGAAAAACGTTGAAATGAGAGCAAATATGTGGAATTACCTGAAAAAGCTAAAATTAGCATTAACAACCAAATAGTAGCTGAAATAGTACAAAAGTTGAAACTTGCAGAAATAAGCTGAAAGGAGCATAATAAACTGAAATTAGCAGAAATAATTTAAAAGAAGCACAAAAAATGTTGTAGTTTGCTGAAAGAATCTGAAAGGAGCACAAAACAACTGAAAAAACAGCTGAAATTAGCTGAAAAAAGTTTAAATTTGCACAAAGAAGCGGAAAGAAGCTGAAAGAAGCTGGACTGGAACAAAATATGAAGGGAGCAGTAAAAGGTTGTAAACAGCTCTAAAGATTTGAAGGATGTAAAATGACCTCAGTTCATTTTCAATGAGGGAAAAAAGTAGCAGAAAAGGTTAAATATTTCAAAAAGCTAAAGCTGCACCAATACCAAAAGTCATATCACCCTTCTCCTGAAAGAGCTGAACGTTTTGACAAACGGTTTGTTGAAACAGAACAAAAATTGTGGAACGAGAAAGATGTTGAAAAATGTACAGTAGAAAAATGGATCACAATAAACATTCACAATACCTGTATAAGGAAAGTAAGATTGAACCAATACACTGTATATTATTGGATTATCTTTTTTTTTTTTTTTTTTAACAAAAATACACCTTTATATAATCCATGCAGTCATTTCAGCTAATGTCCAAGGGAAGGACTGCAGGCTGATGATTCAGTTTGTCCGTAATGATTTCTACTGTTTCTATAAACAGTGACATGACAGCCGGTCATGTCAGAGAGCAGTTCTTCTGATTACTCACTGCTTATGTCCTACATCAGAAACAACAACGTATTTGTGTCCCAAACAGCTGCTGCACACACACACACTCTTCTTATTGTTGCTTAAATCTTCCTTTAAACGCCACTGAGGAAATTAAGTTTGACGAGCGCAAACAAATATTCAGGCCACAAGTCTGAAGCTGAATTCCAAGCACTTTGGCAGAGCTTGTCCCCTCTGGGGCCCCACAACTCCTTATTGATACTCAGCCCCATGTTTTGTTTGAAACTCAATACCCAGCGGGCCACTGTGGTAACGACACGGAGTTTATAACAGGTCATGTCTCCCCCAACCCCTTCCATCATCTCCCTCAGCCGAATAAAGCAGCCGAAGGTGCAATAACAAGACACCTAGCGGCCTCGTGCACCTGCTCTGCGCCCCGTGCGCCTCGCTCTGTGTCTTTCTGCGACCTCCTCTCACTCGAGACGTTATTCGCCTCGACAAGCTGCTGACACTGAAACTGAAGCCCGACATGAAGACATCTCTCCAAGCTTCGCCCTCGGGGGGGTTGAAGAGACCCGCTGCACTCTGACCACCTGTAACCCGACGCTGTAGATGTTGGGCAGACCATCTAATCTAGACTAAATATAAAATCTCACGTCTGTGACATGGGTGCAAAAAGGGAACTTGAGGTTCTAAGCTAATCTCAACCTGTTAAAGTTTTAATTTCTGTCAGATTAGTGTTCATTTGCATTTGTTCAAGTAAGAAAAAGTATTGAGGCTTGTGTTGTTTAACGTTTAGGGAAAATCGGTAAGAAACTAAAGACCACTGTCAGATAATTTACCTCCACTTACTGTGACTGAAGCCTAACAGAGAGATATGAGCTCATAACAACAATTACAACCTATAATTTGCCAAACTGGACTAATATTCCATCTTAGGCAGTCTCTTGCACAGTTCATGATGGTGCTCAGTGAATAAATGAAGATAAAGTCAAACTGATAAAAACCAAAGGAGAGAGGATGAGTTTTGGAGAAATATTTCTCTTATTTACTTCATCTCAGAGTAGTTCAATAAAAATCTTATTTAAGCATCTGAACCAGCTCGTTGTCATTCACAGTTAGAACTTTTTCTGCAAATTAACTTGTGTTTCCAAGAGTCTAGCTTTGAAAAATGAACTCTCAAATCGGAAGGACAATTTAAGACTTTGATAAAAAGCTGTATTGATTTATACATTTTTATTGTACCGCATTGAATAAAACATCACTTTGGACGGTGTTCAAGAAGAAGCGGTCCTAACACTGAAGTGAGTACACTTTTACTCATAAACACCGGGGGTGTTATTCAATATCTGACATGGCCACCATGCAGATCTAAACATAGCACCGTATCAAAAATAAATATTGTGAGCTTACAAAATCCCACTGAATTCTGTTTGTCTTTATGGATGAGATAAGAAAAACTGCTATTACCTGACTACAACTTTAAATTCTGATTTATCTCTCTCTCTACATTAAAGAAAATATATTTTGTTTTGAACCAATGAATGGGTATTTTTATTGCATTTAGAGCTACAACTTTTAGATTCAGCCCTATAATCTTCCTAAAAAACATAGAACGACTGTAACTCAGTCAATTTACGCACATTGAACTTACATTTTCTGTGGTAGTAGCTGAGAGTCCTCCCCAACACATATTCTACCATATGTGTCAAATTCAAGGCCCGGGGGCCAAATGTGGCCCTCGTTGACATCTTATCTGGCCCTCAAGATGTTATTTTAAATGTAAAATACTTTTATCACTTTAATTTTTTTTCAGTAATCTTTGATTATGATGTCCGAGAACATCAAATGAGACCAATCAAAATCTTGTTGAGGAACCTGTAACTAAGAAAAGATATTGGGTATTTATTTAACTTGAGTTAATGTAGATTCTGAAACTGGCCCTTATTTTGAAAAAGGTTTTAATTTTGGCCCCTTTTTGTAAGTGAGTTTGACACTAACTTGGCACACAAAGTCTTTAACATTTTGCCATTAAACTTGTTGTTAATCAGCAAAATATCTCATAAATGTCTAGACCAGGTTTATTCAACTGGCGGCCCGGGGGCCAAATCAGGCCCACGGATGAACTCAGTTCGGCCCACCAATGGGTCCATCAAATAAAACTAGATTTTAAACCATAAAACAAACTTATTTAATAACAATAACTGCTGGATGTCCACCCACTAAGCTCTTGGCTTTCAGTAACTGTGGTCCCCGAAGCAGTTTTTTTTTTTTTCATTCATTCATACCAATGCAGACATATTCCTGTTTTTGATTTTCTGCATCGCCTCATAATCTGTCTGTTTTGCTGCTTTGACATCTTTGTTTTAACTTGTTTAAAAAAAAATCTGTATTTCTCTCTTATGTTTGTCTATTGTTGATTGTCCAAGAAAAATCTACTGTTGCTGCTGTCATCATTCTTAGTTTGTGGCGAGTCCTCGAGGCTCAATGAGATTAACCTGGGGTTGAATGAAACTAATGGATGGATGGAAGGGCGAGTCTTTTGTCCTGTAAAGTACTGGCTAGTCCAGGGTCTGCAAGCTTTATGATCAAAAGAGCCATTTTTGCCCCTTTGTTCACTAAATCAAATGTGTCCAATGCTGCAAAACCTGCTACAATTGTCATTAACAACTGGTGGCCCATGGGCCATTTTAGGTTTATTAGAGGGAGATTTTCTGTCCAGTAGGTGTGAAATTATAAAACTAAAAATATCTATGACTGTTAACATTTATTGATATTTTTACATTTTGAGCCAAAAAAAAAAAAAAGACTGGATTTCATCCATCCATCCATTCATCTTCATTACCCGCTTCTTCCTTTTTTGGATTGTGGGGGACACCGGTGCCCATATCCATCGGTCACTGTGCGAAAAGAGGCAGGGGGCACCCTGGACAGGTCGCTCACAGAAGACTGGATTCTTCCACTGGTATATTATCTGTGGCATTCTTTTTAAACTAAAACAATGAACTGTGCAAGCATATATGATTTATTTTTATTTTTATTGTGGAGTAATTGAGTATCCTACTTAGAAGAAATAAAGCACTAAGTTAAAGTGAGCATAATCTAGTACTTGTATCCATCTTTGCAAAGGAAATGACAGGAAAACTGCTAAAACTAATCATTTTTTGTTGTGGGTACAACATCCTATTTTTATTTATTAACCCTTATTTAACCAGGCTAATCTAATTAAGATCACAGATTTCTTTTGCAAGGGAGGCCTGGCCCTGATGGCAGTCTAACATGCATGTTTTTGGTCTGTGCAAGGAAACCGGAGTTCCCGGAGAAAACCCATGCAAACATGAGAAGATGCAAACTCCACACAGAAAGGCCCCAGGTTCAGCTGGGGCTTGAACACAGGACCTTCTTGCTGTGAGGCAACAGTGCTAACCACTGATCCATGGTGCTGTCCTGTAAAACTCAGTTTTATGTTAGTTTTGGTCAAAGCTTGAAAGAGCCGCTGCAGAGGGACGAAAGAGTCACATGTGGCTCCAGAGCCACAGGTTGCAGACCCCTGAGCTAGTCAAACACTGCTGTTTATTTTATAATTCTTTAGATTTTTTTTTTACTGACCAGTATTCACTGTAATGTTGGAAATGCTATTAAATGCTACAACTTCATAAACAGCATGTTAAGTACCATACCAGCTTTATTTATAGAGCACTTTAAACACCTGTTGGATAAATACATATCCTTTCATCATCTCTAGTTACTCAAATGATCCACTCTGAGGACACAAGAAGATTTTTAACCAGTTTTTACTTACAATACGGTCACAAGGAAGCTTTCACAGATGTACAAAAGCTACATGTTTTGAGCCTCATCAGTGAGAATCGGCACTGGACAGTGAGGCAGGAAGTGCTTTATAATCAACGCTTATCGGACAGAGGCGAGGTCAAAACAACCTCGGCGTTCCAGCTTACAGACTCGGAGAAGGCCTTAAAGTTGATCAGGTGCTCCTGCAGGCTCCTCTCTGAGTAGACAAAGGACTCTCGACCTCACACACACGGTTCAACATTAATTTAACATTAGTTAGTGATAACATCTGTGACCTTTACCTAAATTCCCCTAACAACACCCATGGGACCAAAGTGCTGTACACATAATCAAACAATCATACAATCAATGTCAATAAAATGATTAAAATAATGTAAGATGAAGTTAAAAAAAAAAAAGTAAGATAAAGCAATGTAATGACACAAAAATCCAATAATTTATATTGTATTTTTTTGGTTCTCAATAATGAAACACAGTTGAAGGGTTTTCACAGGGTTGTATAAATACCGTACAATTTTACTGAAGACATTCAAAACATGAATCATCGAGCAGAGGTGACAAGAACAGCTCAAACTTCCTCTTTGAGCCATCACAGCTCTTGGGTAATCGGCTCATATTTAGCTCACTGTTTACACCCAGGTCAAAGAGCAGTGAAAGAAGATTAAACTCTGCAGAAGACACATTATAACATTTTTAGTTTAGACACACAACCTTAAATTACTATTTAAACGTAGAACAAGAAACTCAAACAGAAAGGAAAACGCTTCACTCGTTGCACAAACAGGCGCACGGCCTTGTGCTTTACCTCCAAACTTCCTTCTTTTGTTTTTAGATTAGAAAAATAATTTAGCAGAAAACAGAACTTGAAGCGTTTTAATTAAATTGCAAAACTGAAAGGTGCAACACTTGATCTAGTTTCCTGTCTCTCTCTGTTGTGCAACGCTCACTGCCTCCAAGGCTTTGTGTTCTTCTAGTGATCCCTTTTGGTCACGTTTTATGCTCATGCTAACATTGTAAAAATTTGAGAAAAATAAACGGACAGCGTAATAATACCAAACAAGAAAAGCAAACCCCTTAAATCCAGTTCATTACCATGTCCGTGCATGACCCACTTTTCTCCACAATGCTGCTAAAGATTTAAAGATGCTGTGTTTTCCAGTGTCGAGGCATGTTCAGATGTTTCAAATCGTTTATTTCAAGCTGAATAATCCATGTTAGCATAAATATTTTCTGTGTATTTCACGTTTTGGCTCATCTGATTTGTTGGTGCCTACAAAAACAAAGAACAGTTAAAATATCACAAGACTTATTCTGTAGTTTTCTTAGACAATAAATCCACACTCACTGATAAACACAGCACCCAGAAGAAATGGTCTGACTAGGATGTGTGTTTAATGATGGGCATGTAGAGGATTTTATTTGCATGGAGCTGATGAAGCCTATAGAAAAGTCCACAGAGGGCACAAGTGGAGTGATGCATTATCAAGCAGTTGCCAGAGGGTCCGAGTCAGCCAAAGCAGTAAGTGAAGATCAGCAGACGTGTTTCATAATTACATTAGACAGCATTCCCAGCACTTGTTGGAGTTTGATAGGGGTCACATTGAGGGTTTGCATTAGGCTGGGTGATGTTCCCAAGACCTGATACAGTATTGGAAACCTGTGAGTAACTAAGGGCACACTTAGGGGAGGGTTGTGTTATTGTGCACCAAGCAACAGAGAACCTCATGACTTGACATCTAGACGCAACTGGACACAGGTGCCTTCCTCCTGGGACCTGGCACATATATTTTGTTCTTTATAGTGGACACATGGTTCATCTTCTATTCCTTTTTTGAGTTACGCTATCAAGCCCTCCTGTACTCTTTAGAGGACATCCTGGGCTTTCCAGTGATATCTCATGTGAAAGGTTTGCATGCTGGAAAGCCCCTTTTTAGGAAATCACATATAAAAAGAAAATGGAAGACCTTTTTCCTTCGGTTCTCAGGAGGATATCCAAGAGATATAGTCGGACAACGAGTGGTCTCATTTTGTGTGCAGTGGTAATGCCTTGAGGAGCGGGGATCAACCCATGAGAATCACTGGTATTACAACTGGCAACCTGGTGTGTGGGTGTTTGGTATGACTTCAGGCCACTTCTGGAGGTGAGTTGGGAGACCATGATGGCACATCTGTAACATCCTATGTTCATGTCCTCTTGAGATACCAACCTAGCACAGTCCAATGTTCAGAAAGTGCCTGGCCACACACAGCACATGCGTTTATGGTATGTCTGCATCATATTGAGGTACTGCCATGGCCTGCCATGTCCCACGATCACTCGCCAATCAGTAATACTTATGATTAGCTTGGATGTCAATTCCAACCCAGTGCCAACCAGATGGATTTTGAGGACAACTATGGGCTGACTTATAGCAAAAGAGAACAAAAAAACAGCTGTTTAATAGTTCCCAAAGTATACTGCACACCATACTAACAGAAGACCTGCAGTGTGTCCATGCTGCCAACTGTTTCTTCTGATAGTAACTCCAATACAGGTATGAGATCTTTTAAACATATGTCATTTAATTTTATTCCCGCCACTCGTTCTGGGTGCTTTGCTTTCTATTATTTTGTCAGTGAGTGTATTTTCATTTAAAGATACAAAAGTTACCTCAACGTTGGCATAGATGGGTTCATCGATGACTTTTTCAGTTGACTTCATGTCCATTGTTTTGCAAGAGACTTTGCTGAAAACATTTCAAAAAACAAACTCCTGTTTGAGTGCTGAACAAATTGTGTTGTGTTTTTATTTAACACATCTGGACAAAAGACACAGATGTCTTTTCATATAAAATAAAAAATACAGTGTACTCAAATGAAACATGTTTTAAGTGGTGTTATACAAAATAACCATTAAATGATCATATAAAACCTTTTGGGTGGGTCCGTAGTCACTCTGCTGAAGTTGGCATAATATCCAGATTCCTGCCGAGTTAACATGTGTGACCTGGGAAGACCAGAAACAGCTGTGTTAAACACTTAAAACATCCTCAAATGTTTCCACAAAACATACCGTATTTTCTGCCCTATAAGTCGCACCGCCCCATAAGTTGCATATGTCCAATTATGTCCAATAATTTGGAAAAATCCATAAACGTGTCGCTTCACCGTATAAGTCACAGGATAAGCAAATTAGGAAAAAACTGCAACTTATATGCTGGAAAATACAGTAATATAGGTAGAATGTAACAGAACATGGATCTCAGAAATAGGTCAAATATTTTACTCCATTCAGATTTATTTATATGGCATGTTGTTTTTACACAGCAATACTGTATTGTCTTCTTTAAGTAAAAATGCTCTTTGTTCAGCGATTATATGAATAAAATTATAGAAATGAGAGGTGGAGGTTTGGACATGTGTCACAAAACATCTGCAATTTGAGCTATTTAGCTCACACAAATTAAAAAACAATTAAACAGTTTAAAACCTATAGAATGTGTTGATGAAATGCACCGTTCCATGCACTTCTATGCCAGTTTTAAACACCATTATACTGTATTATGTTGAGAAATAATGGAGTAGCTGTTTGGAAAAATGAAATTGTTATGCATGACGTGCAATATTATAAAATATTTACATTTCATTTAACAATATGGTGTTCTTCTTAATGTCATATACAGCACAAATTATGTGATGCAAATGACCTGAAGCTACTACCACATCAATATTTAGCTTAATATTTGCACAGTGAAAGTTTCCTCTGTTCAAGTGTCACAAAACTACAGTACATTTATGTACAGTTTCTTTATGCCTTATTTTTGGTTTAATAATTATTATTTTATTTATTTTAATTCACAAAGATGCATGTTTGGTTAGGTTGTCACATGCAAACAGCAGCTTTACAAAGCCATTTGTGTTAAGCAGTAAAAAGTGAGACACACTGTGACTTCCAGCTGAGAACTGTAAACTAACAGCAAGTTATTCATATCCTTGACCTTTGAAGTCACTCTACCATTCTGTCTTTTGCATGTTTTTCTTTCTTCTGTCATACATTTTTAAAGTTAAATATAGACACTTAGTCACATTTAAAAGGTAAATCAGCGGTAAAGGTCAGAAAATAATGTTTCTGGTTACATTGTGAAGGTGGGGAGAAAACAGCATCTCTCCAATGTGATACCCAACTTATTTGGATTTGATAAAGTTGCAGCATCCTAAAATGTGCCATGGTCAACACAACAAGTCATTAAATACAGTACAATTAAATACAGTACATGTAAACACAGTTTATGCTCACAAGTACCACATTTTATAAAAATGAATAAATAAAAAATTTGAAAACTAGTTTTACCTCTTGCGTTTTGTGTAGGCAATAATTCCAAGAATGATGATGATCAGAAGAGCAAGAACTGGTATAAAAATGGCCACATAGATATAAATGTTTCCAGGTGGACTGGGCAAGGAGATGGCTGTGAATGGTAATGATGACAGTTAGAAAAGCTCAACTACATATTTAATTTAATCTGATAACTGCATAGATCTTTATAAGAAACAATAAATAACACTTACTGGTACTTTCTGGTATTTCGAGAGTGGCAGTTGTGTAACTTGAAGACACTGTTGTACAAAAAACAGCCATGAGTTTTAATGATTTTGCAATTAATCCAGTGATGTTTTGAAATTTAAAGTTGTGGGGGGGGGGGGGGGGATATTCAGTAACACTGCATGGAGGCAAACAGAACAGAAACAAAAGATAGACGTTTTGAAGAATAAAGTGGATTAAAAAAGTCATACCTGCCCCAATATTTGATAGTGTGTTGCCTGACCATGTGAGAGAAACATCCAAAAATAATTATGTTATTATTATTATTGCATTTAGTCAAATAAGAATAGTTATTATTTTTAAAAATACTGAATTTCTAACCATTCACAGAAATGACGACTTGGTCTTTTACGAAGGAGTATTTGTTTTTACTCGTAACAAGACGCATGTAGATATTTCCACTTTCCTGAATGTTGGCGATTTCCAGACTACAGTCTCCATCCAACTTGTTTCCAATCAGATTTGTATTTTTGTATTTCGTAAGCACACAAGAGCTATTGGGGTGGAAAACAAAGGCTCTCTTATCAATGTCATCCTTATTGCATTCACTTTCCCCATTTGTTTTCCAGAAAACGTCTTTAACCATGTCGTTCCGGGGATAGGTGAAGGTGCACGGTATCGTTAGGGTTGAGCCCCTTGTTACATTAAAACTTTTCTCGACTTTTATTGTCCAGTTATTACCTGCATTAGCAAACAAACCAGAGAAAAGTCAGTAATAAAGTTTACACCTCATCTCAAATTTGTAAGCTCATTGTCACCTACCTTTTGAATATGGTACCAAAATCAATATGAACACGAGTTCAGTCAGTTTTAGCATCCACATCTGAGACAACAAAACACAATAACAGTCCAAAACTTTAACATTTCATCTATTTTACAGCTGAATCTAACACAACAAACTATCTGCATTGTTCTATTTATCAGCTAAAATAATACTCACTGTGCAAAGGACCCAGGCGAGATCAGAATGTAATTTTTTTTTTTTTTTTTTACTTTATTTGTATCAGTTCCTAGCATATATGTGAAAATTCTTGGGTGTGCTTCTTGATGCACTGTGGTGACTTAAAAACAAGGAAGGAAGTTCAAGAAAAATTAGACTGCCCACAGTGTGACTGAGCCACTCACAGCTCTCGTCAATGTGAGAAAACACTGTGAGATTCTTTGCAACGATAATATCTGAAAAGTTAAAACATAATGCAATGTTAATCATTTGCTCCATCTGCCTTACATAATAACCATTAAGGCATTAGAATAAAACATATGTGTTGTCGATATCTCAGTTTTGAGAATAAATATAATACAGGTAGTCCTCGGTTTACAGCGGACTTGGTTTACAGCGTTTCGCTATACAGCCGTCGCGCCCCAGTGACGTCATCACCCCTCGCAGACTTTTTTTGCAGCATTTTATGTTTTTTTTTTCTTTTTTTTTTAGGGTATTTTGTTAGCTAACTGCTTGGAAACACATTAAAACACATTTATAAACATTAATATGGCCGT
>JARVLU010001073.1:19943796-19957345 GCA_031762415.1 Simpsonichthys santanae | reverse complement strand
CTATTCCACCCACATTTTTATGTTGACTGTACCGGGAGTTGAACCTGCGACTTACCAAACACAGGCCCATCTTCTCTAACCTCTGCACCACCACTCTGCGACAAATAATTTGCCGACCGGCATATAATTTGCTTTACTCTTCTTTCAGATGTTTAAGTTTCACCTATCAACTTGTAAAAGTAAGCCCCGTGTGTAGCAGCACTGTCTAATGTAAATTATTATTTGCTTGTGCTTATTGCTCTAAAATTTTTATTGTGTACATGTGCAAAACCGTTTAAACATCTCACTGCCACCTCGGGTTGGGAACACTGTTACTAGAAGTTGTATTTGTGTGAGTACAGTATTTCAGTTTAAACGCCTTAATAAAACTTCTGCCCTCTGCACAGCATCCAGGGAACACTGGACCTGAACGACACGTTGAGGAAAGCCGAGAACTATTTCTACAACTACTGCAAGAGGTGTGCCTGGGATTATATGAAGGAGCACTGCAGAGCGAGCAGCAAACACGAGGACTTTTTTTATCAACTCCGTAATTTGTTTGTTTTAAAATAATGTCATTAACTATAAGACTGTCGGTTTTATGACATGTCCCTGTGCACAACCTTGATGGCAAATGTGTAAAATATTTTTCTGTTATGAGAGAAATGATGGCTGCTTGACCTTTAAAGTAACACGATGTCATTCCCTATTAAAAATGTACATTATTTATTGTATAAAAAATCTAATAAAAGCTGTATTGTTCGTTAGATTATTATTTCTAAAAAAAAAAAAAAATCAAAAATTTAACATAGTAACCTTATGAAACAGGTCCCTCATGAGATTATATAATGTTTAAACATGAGTGGTGTGTGTGGTTATGGTGTGTCACAACAGCTGCTGTTCATAAAAAACCTGCAGTTATATTTAAAGACCAGCTGGCATGCGTGTCAGAGCGGTCTGCTACAGGAATAGATGGGGACCCTTTCAGTTACAGGGCAGTGAAACACACTAACTCTGTTAGACAGAGAATCAAACATACTGTGTAGATATGTGACTTGTTTTGGATAATAAATACATTTTAAAAAATAAAAAAGCAGACTAACCACTGTTTCAAGCTAATTTTCAGTGAAGAATTCATATTTTACCAAGTGTGTATAGGAAATAAATTCAAATTGATTTTTTAAAAGTTGCTTAAAAATATCTAAAATTGATAAAGTAGAAAAGAGTGACCTTTCATAGAAGGTCATGGTTCTTTATTATCATTCACATTGCATGTGGCGGAACGCAGTTGTGTACACAGGGTCCCATATACTTACAACAAAAGTATAAATCAAAAAAGAAAAACTAAGATTAACTGAGAAATACTGTACGCTAAACTAAAAATGCACTAAATAGTGCAAAAACAATAATACGCCTAAAGAAGAAGAGTACAACCTTGAGAGATAAATTACTTAAAGAGGTAGTCAAGATCTTTTATAAGAGATGCTGTGGAAAAGCGTATGAAGATTCAATATCTTACCTGTTGTAGATAAATCTTTTATCAGCCGCTGGAGAATCAGTTTAATTCTGCCCGGAATGACAAGCTAAAGTTTAGTCCAAGTGAATTATTGACTTCATAAAACAACTGCAATTTCAAGGGTTTTATAAACCTTCACACTGCTCACGACTTCATATCACTGCTGATCCAGCAGAAATATTGTGATTTTCCTGCTGGAAGTTCTTCAGGTTGCACTAGGAGTGCTACAGCTAGCTGCTGCTGCTTGTTCTAAAGTAGACTAAAGAGCCAGCATTCTGCATCATCACCTGCTTTGTTGCATGACAATTTTAAGCAAATATTATTTTTGACTGAGAAGTGGCTGTTTAGTTCAAACCTTATAAATAATTTTTACATGTTAGATCTTGCCCTCAGTATGTGTTGTGAATGATTCTCAGCTACAACCACTTGAAAAATTTAGCTCAAAGTCTTTCAGATTGAAGTGAATACAGTACTGTATATAGTTAATTTCAAGTATCTCATGAACAATTATGTCTAAAAAAAATTAGTATTTATTACATTGTAATTATTTTTCTTCATTTTCCTAGCTATATTGCAAATGTTCATATTTAGTTAATCAAAAACTGAGTTTTGTGGACAAGACTTTCGAGTTGTGTTTTATTATGACTGACTTCATAAGAGATTATTTCTTTGTGGTTCTTAAAAATAGTTCTAACATTTTGAAAAACTCCTAATTGGTAACATTTTTTTGAGTGTCCTCATGACATGTCCTAAAAGCGTGCAAGGAATATTTATATAGCTCTCACACTACACAAATTCTGTCACAAAAAGACAGTTATAGATCTGTTTAATTTTATTTTAACCCAAAGTCCCAGAATCCTATATCTGTCTCGTTCATCTGGCAATCTACTACAGAGGTGATAATAATAGCAAGCTTTCATTCAGAGAAATGTGACTAGTGAGCAGAAACATGGGCCTAGAACTTTCTTCAGTGGGGTCACCTGACACCCGATGGGCTCTCCCCAACACTGAGCCTTATAAAACTCAGGAGGGAAGATACACTTACCCACTGTCTACCAGGAGAACGAAGACGTGCTGGAGAGGAGCTCAGACACGGGCGTTGAGTGCTGGGTGAAACCAAAGCATCACTTCCATTCAGTAAACTCTCAATCTCTAACTTCACAAGGTAACTGCATCGTTTGAGCAGTGTGGATCTGGCCTGGCTTCATTATCCTTATTGCTTTTTTAAAGGCCAAATATAAAGTGAAAGTCTCTTAAATGAGAGAGGTTTGCATGATTTTAGTCAATAAAAAACTGCTACAACTTTTTCACTCAAAAATATGTTCCCATGATCTGTGTTTCTTTAGTGGGGTCTAGAGAAAATACATCAGCATTTGCTGCTCTATTACACAAGACAAAGTGATAACGTCAAAAAAGGTTTCACCCACCGCTTATATAGGTTATCTGATGAGGCTTATGTCACTTTTATATCACACAGTGATTTACAGCGGTGGGCACAGCTAACCAAGACATTAGCTTTGCTAATCCATATTCTGCTAACTGAAGAACATTAGCTTTGCTAACACTAAACCTATTTTAAGTTCAGTCTACTTTTTATGCATGTTTAAGACTTCATTGCAGACAGTGACAACGGTTAACTTCTATTTTAGCAATTCAATTACATTTTTAATATTGAAGATGCTGGACGAACACTCATTTTGCTTGACTAATAACGTCCGAAAGACCCTGTGGCCCAGTCACATCTCCTTATGTTACTTGAAAGTTCCTATTGAACCAAGAAAAAGCCTACACCAATTGCATGCTCCCTGAAAACTTGCAACATCTGTGACACTGTGCTGAGTGATAAAACTGGACATTTTAGAGCGGCCTTTTATTGTGGTCAGCCTAAGGCACATCTGCAGTGGTCCTGCTGTCTAATCAGCATCTTGATATGTGAGGTGGATGGATTCTCGGCAAACAAGAAGTATTCACTAAATGATTGACACAAATTTGTGAAAAATACTTGAGAGAAAAGGGCTTGTTGTGTACGTAGAAAAATAAACTTAGGTCTTTGAGTTCAGCTCATGAAAAATGGAGCAAAAACAAAAAGTGTTGCATTTACATATTTTGTCGGGTGTAATTAATGTTCGCAACCTTTTCGAAGAACCCAACTTTGGAAGAACTCAACTATTCAAGACCCAATTCACTGGATGAATTTTATTTATTTAAAAAAAAAAAAAGGAACATATTTACGAAAGAAACCGTCTCAGTCTTTATACTATTTTATGCATTTCTAACTTTTTTTTGTTGTTGTTGTGAAAATTGTGAAAAATGATGCTGAGCAAAATTGCAAAAAATAAAAATTAATAGAATGTCTAGGCCACTCAAACCCCCCACTTGGTGTTTTGGGTCCTGACCCAAATCATATTTTTAATTTAAACACTATCAAATGGCACTAATATCAAATAAAATGTGTTGTAATGGCAAAATTTGTATTGTAATTTTTATCTACTTTTTATTATTTTTTACAGATGTCTAAAGGACCAGCAGTAGGTATTGACCTGGGTACTACCTATTCATGTGTGGGAATCTTCCAGCATGGCAAAGTAGAGATTATTGCCAATGACCAAGGAAACAGGACCACGCCAAGCTATGTGGCATTCACAGACACAGAGAGACTTATTGGAGATGCTGCCAAGAACCAAGTGGCCATGAACCCATCCAACACCGTATTTGGTAACAAAAAAAAAAAAAAAAAATTGAATCCATCCATTCATATTACAGTATTTTTATACCTGTATATATATAAAGTTATGTCTGTGCACATTATTGACTGACTCTTTTTGCTGTTAAATTTACTTCAGATGCCAAGCGTCTGATTGGACGCAAGTATGACGATCCTGTGGTGCAATCTGACATGAAACACTGGCCCTTCAAGGTTATTAATGACTCATCAAAACCCAAGATGGAAGTTGAATATAAGGGCGAGATCAAGAGCTTCTATCCTGAGGAGATTTCCTCAATGGTCCTCACCAAAATGAAGGAGATCTCTGAAGCTTATCTTGGGAAGGTATATAAAAAGGGTCTATAATGCAACATTTCAAATACTCTGATTTAAGATTTACAAGGGTTATTTTTTTTTCAGAGTTAAGTTCTGTGTACAACATGTTGACAATTATTAACTGAAGAAATTACCTTTTTTTTTTTTTTTAGCCTGTGACAAATGCAGTTATCACAGTTCCTGCTTACTTCAATGACTCCCAGCGCCAAGCCACCAAAGATGCTGGAACAATCTCTGGTCTCAATGTGTTGCGTATCATTAATGAACCTACAGCTGCAGCCATTGCATATGGTCTGGACAAAAAGGTAATTCACTACCTGACCATTAAAGTGCTAATGTCACCCTTCTTTCTGCAACTTATTTTTTTTTTATCCATTTATCGTAGGTTGGAGGTGAGCGTAATGTCCTCATCTTTGATCTTGGTGGTGGTACTTTTGATGTGTCGATTCTGACAATTGAGGACGGCATCTTTGAGGTCAAAGCCACAGCAGGTGACACACACTTGGGTGGTGAGGACTTTGACAACCGAATGGTCAACCACTTCATTGCTGAGTTCAAGCGCAAGTTCAAAAAGGATATAATCGACAACAAGCGAGCTGTACGTCGTCTGCGTACAGCTTGTGAGCGTGCAAAGCGCACCCTCTCCAGCAGCACCCAGGCTAGCATTGAGATCGACTCCCTCTATGAAGGCACGGACTTTTACACTTCTATCACCAGGGCTCGTTTTGAAGAACTCAATGCAGACCTGTTCCGGGGAACACTTGAGCCCGTGGAGAAGGCCCTGAGAGATGCCAAGATGGACAAATCTCAGATCCATGACATTGTCCTGGTGGGTGGATCTACTCGTATTCCCAAGATCCAAAAGCTTCTGCAGGACTTATTCAATGGTCGTGACCTAAATAAGAGCATCAACCCAGATGAAGCTGTTGCCTACGGAGCAGGTAGTGCTTCACTGAATTTAATGTACACTTGTTCTCAAATGCATTTAAATGACAAACAGTAGGAGCTTTCTAGTAATGATGCATTTATTATTTGGAAACTCATAGCTGTACAGGCAGCCATCTTGGCTGGTGATAAGTCTGAGAATGTCCAGGACCTGCTCCTGCTGGACGTCACACCCTTGTCCCTGGGAATTGAAACAGCTGGAGGAGTGATGACTGTCCTTATCAAAAGAAACACCACTATCCCAACCAAACAAACCCAGACCTTTACCACCTACTCAGACAACCAACCTGGTGTGCTCATTCAGGTAGAACGAGTAACAGTTCACAAAAATGTTCCCAAGTATTCCAAAAGTTCAATATTATCAAAACTATACTTTAATGACTCTTACAGGTCTATGAAGGTGAAAGAGCCATGACCAAGGACAATAATATCCTGGGGAAATTTGAACTGACTGGTATTCCACCTGCTCCCAGAGGTGTCCCTCAGATTGAGGTGACCTTTGACATTGACGCCAACGGTATCCTCAATGTGTCCGCAGTGGACAAAAGCACAGGAAAGGAGAACAAGATCACCATCACCAATGACAAAGGTTTAACCATAAATGAAGCATGACAAAGCTTTGAAAACAAATGGGAGATTGTTCTGCATTTAAAAAAATTATATTAAAAAAATCTATTTCATATTTTATTTCCAAACAGGGCGGCTGAGCAAGGAGGACATTGAGCGCATGGTGCAAGAAGCAGAGCAGTTCAAGTCGGAAGATGAAGCTCAGAGAGACAAAATCACAGCCAAAAATTCACTCGAGTCTTTGGCCTTTAACTTGAAGAGCACCGTGGAAGACGAGAAGCTCCAAGACAAGATCAGCCCTGAGGACAAAAAGGCTATTGTGGACAAGTGCAATGAAGTAATTTCTTGGCTGGATAGAAACCAGGTACATACCGTATAGATTTAACTGAGGTTTTGTAACAAAAAAAGGGTTCCTTTTTTTGTTCAAATTGTGAAATTGGGTTCACAGAACACTTTCCTTCAATATTGTCTCTTTCATATGGTTCAACTCTTGTGTCAAATTGTTTCTCCTTCTTTTACACAGACGGCTGAGAAGGATGAGTACGAACACCAGCAGAAGGAACTGGAGAAAGTGTGCAACCCCATCATGTCCAAGCTGTACCAGGGTGGTATGCCAGGAGGAATGCCAGGAGGAATGCCTGGTGGCTTCCCTGGTGGAGCTGGAGCTGGAGCTTCTTCTGGTCCAACTATCGAGGAAGTTGATTAAATAAACCTGTGTATCTCAATAGTTACCTACATCCTGTACATTCAGCTTTATATACTGGCTGTTCCAAGTACGTTTTGCCAAAGGAAATTTCCTTCAACAGATTACAGAGCTATTTTTACTTGTATGACTTCTTACACATTTAGGCAATAACATTTTACTCCCCAACCCCCCACCAAAAAATAAAAATAATAAAAAACTTTTTTTAATTTGCAGTCATTTAGAAAAATCCCCACTTGTGATTTGCACAACCATTCTTAAAATGTCAACTGTGATTGTGAATCATAAAATTAATAAAGATTCTCTCTCCATAAAGTTCCTGATTTGCATAATTCTCTGTCTAGTGTCATTTTTGTCAGAGGCATAAGCAAACTAAGTAGTCCTTATAGCAAAGTACCACATTCATTGTAGTAAGTGGAGGGATAATAAACCCTCCTTCATGAATGAATTCAAGTCCTACTATTCTTCATTAAGTAGATTAAAAAACTGGAAAACTGCTAG
The DNA here is from genome assembly GCA_031762415.1 of Simpsonichthys santanae. Taxonomy (NCBI): domain Eukaryota; kingdom Metazoa; phylum Chordata; class Actinopteri; order Cyprinodontiformes; family Rivulidae; genus Simpsonichthys; species Simpsonichthys santanae. The sequence continues at coordinate 19,950,094 of JARVLU010001073.1, read as the reverse complement.
AACCGTCTCACAACAGTTATCTAAAAACTTGCTGTTTTAAGTTTCTAATATTGTCCTGCTCCTTTGTGTACTTTTTCATTTATTGTATTTTGATATATATACATTTATCAACTTTCTTCATTTTGTAAACTGCCCCTTAGCTTGTAATTTGTAGTTATGAGATACTGTATATATTTTTGCTTATGTAGTGTTCTGTAGTTCTGTTTGTTAATAAAAATAAAAAAATAAGCAAACTAAGTGGCTGCTTAGGGCCCTGGGGCCACTAGGGGGCGTCCTAAGTGGAATTGAAAATTCATTATTTTTTTAGTAATGATTTCTAAATGATTCTATTTAATATTTTAAGTTCAACTTTTGCAAATTGTTGCATATGTACGTACTGGTAGTTTTAAGAACTAATTATTCAACTTGAAATTTATTTGTAAAAACTATTTTACGTGGTTTCAAGTACAGTAATTGTTCATTTACAGTATTTATTTCCTTGATTTTTTTTTATTTTATTTTTTTTCAGTTTTTGCACTGTTTAATTTATTTTATGCATCTAAGTTATTTTATCTGGTTGTTGTTGATCTTGCATTACAAATTATTTTGAACATTACTGTTGCAGTTCTTTGGAACAAAATATATTTTGCTACTTTAGTACCACTGCAATGAGTTTATGTTAAGTGGGTGAATTATCTGATCATCTGACCGTAGATTGCAGTAATCCTCATTATTAGCAGAAATAGAGGGCCCTAAACCAAATTAACCTCAGGGCCACATGTTTTTGATTAACATGATTTTTTGTTGAGTTTCTCAGAGCATCAACCACAAGTTTGTACTGAGAGCGATTGTCATCATGTCACGTCTTTGTCTTGCAGAAAGACTGTTTTTGTAAATGCACAACAAACATTTTGATCACTATCATTTTTCCTCTTTAATAACTAGACTATCTCACAGGACATTTTAAAAGATTTGACAAAAAAGAGCTTGCATAGATAATCAAGTGAAAGATGTTTCAACAAAGGTTTGTTACACCTTTCTTTTGCTTTCATCTGAGGATTGGATCTAAAATGCTAATTTAAACTACATAAATTGCATTTCCTGCAGTGCAGTATGAATGATTACTGATGAATGATTTTTGCTAAAAGCCACTGAAGAAGTTAAACCAATTTGAAAAGGTTTCATCGCTAAACTGTTGACGCAAGTTGAATTTGAACAGCTGGACTCTGGTGAAAACAGGAAAATATGAACAAAATGCTGTAAAAAATAAAACAAAACAGCAGAAATGTGTAGAAAAAGCTGAAGAGAGCAGAAATGTAGAAGAAATTAGCAGAACAAGCTGAAATAGGCAAAGAGGGGTAGGTTACAAAAAAACTGATATTAGCAAAAAAGAAACTGAATGGAGCAAAACAAAGTCTAAATTAGCAAAATGGTAGCTGAAAAAATGTCTAAAATTAGGCTAAAGAGGTGGAAAGGAGCATAAAAAGTTTAAGTTGTTAGAAGCACAAAAGACCAAAATTAGAAGAAGAAGAAGAAGAAAAAAACATTTGCAGAAAAAGGCAAAAATTAGATGAAAAGCCCAGAAAAGAAGCTAAATTGAAGAAAATGCTGAATTTAACAGAAAGAGGTTGAAACAAGCAGAAAAATGCGTTAAAAGGCTGAAAGGAGCTCAATTAAGCTGAAAGAAACTGAAGGAAGCTGAAATGAGCACAAAGAAGCCAAAAAAAAAGAAGAAGAAAAAAAAAAGGGCGGAACAAGACAAAAGCTGAAATGAGCAGTAAACGGTTTTTAACAGTATAAAGGGTTGGAAGAACATGAAGAGTTCCCAATTATTTTTTTATGAGAAAAACATGGCTGAAAAGCCAGCAGCTCAAAATTTCTATTAAAAAAAAACAAAACTAATTAACCAAATACCAAAAGCAGGAATGTGCTGAATGAGCTGAACATTATGATTTATGAAAAGTTGAAATAGCACAACAATTACGGAATGAGTTACATGCCAAAAAAAAACACGCACAGTAAAAACAGACCTCAATAGTGTGAATACTCAATAAGCATTCACACTATTAATGATCGTGATGCAAAATCAGGTTAAGGCTATGTTTTTCTTGGAACGGAACAAAGTTCCTGTTCAAGTGTGTTTTTAAACTCACCAGAGTTACTTATCACCAGATGGTCACTTCTCAAGCTGGGTCAGGTAGAACATGGGGTGGGACTAGTAATATTGCACATATGCAGAACTCAGGGTCAAACGTGTGAGATAAAACTATAAAAGGTGGTGTGCCACATAGAAAATACACTGAGTTGAATGTAGATCAGGTCACAGTCATGTTCTTGCTCATTAGTTGTTTTGCCCTTGTGGCCTCTGCACTGGGTAAGTGGCACTACACCATCATACAATATATTTTTGTTCAGTCCAATAGCTTGAGGAATAGTGATAAGAAACTAATCAGTTTCAATGCTGTTATTGAACAGTCTGTACTTCAAAAGGATTTTAAGCACCAAAAAAATGTAAACAACGCACTTAAATATGTTGTAATATGTGTATTATTTTGACACAAAAACATTTTTTTGCTATTGGGCTTCAGGGTGTGGCGTGCCAGCCATCAAGCCCCAGGTCAGTGGATACAACAAGATTGTGAATGGTGAGAATGCTGTGTCTGGATCCTGGCCCTGGCAAGTTTCTCTTCAAGTATGTGATTTACTCCTCAGAAATACACCAGTTGTGTTACAGCACAAAACCTAAATAATTTGGATATAAAAATATATAAACACGTCTGTTCAATCTTAGGACAACACAGGATTCCACTTTTGCGGAGGATCACTGATCAACCAGAACTGGGTGGTCACTGCCGCTCACTGCCGTGTGTCGTAAGTTAACTGTCTGTGTCTCTGTGTCTGAAGGATAAAACAACTTTAGATGTATCATAATAACCCAAACTACTGGTATTTTTATTTCTTCCAGTCCAATGAGCCACCGTGTTATCCTGGGTGAGCACGATCGTCAAACCAACAGTGAGCCACTTCAGGTCAAGTCCATTGCCAGGGTAAGGAAAGACACATTGAACGTGTGAGTTCTTGTCTGTCTCAAAATGACATTGCACTGCATTTTGATTATTATTCATTCCCACCTCTCCATCCAGGCCATCACTCATCCCTACTACAACGCCAACACCTTTAACAACGATATCACCCTTCTGAGGCTGTCCTCCCCAGTGCAGATGACAACCCGCATCTCCCCAGTGTGCTTGGCCTCCTCCAGCACTAGCATCCCCTCTGGGACCAAATGTGTCACCACTGGATGGGGCAGGACGGGGCAAACCTGTAAGTTTGTGCCTTTCCATTTCCACTTACATAACCAGATATGAGCTGCCCTCTAAAGGAAAACTTTACGAAAAGCACTGTCATACACATCTGGAGTTGTTTTATCTACATCTCTATTTTCAGCAAGCCCACGTTACCTGCAGCAGACCGCCCTGCCTCTGCTCACCCCTGCTCAGTGCAAGAATTACTGGGGGAGCAACAGAATAACTGATGCTATGATTTGTGCTGGTGCTTCTGGAGTGTCCTCCTGCCAGGTAACCTGTACTCCAAAACTTTAAAATGATCTGTTTAGAAAAATACATATAGAATATTGCACTGTAAATATGGAGATACCATACTTGCCGCTGTACATGTTGTTTCTCCGTATAAGTCACATCTATTATGCATTTCCACTGACGTGTCGCATTTGTTATGTGTCACTGCTGACCACCCGGAAACGTGGGCCGTTGTGCCAAATATCGGTTGGCTGCCAAATGGCGGCCACAGGAGCATGCACGCGAGGACATAACAAGGATTTAAAAATATTAACACTTAAATACAGTTATTTGTTAGCTCAAATTTATAGTAAATGTGTGTCTCAGTTGAACTTTTCCATCAAAAATGCACTTTAATGGTCAAATCAGCTGCATTTCAAGAATCGATTTGTGGCTGCTGGAGCGCGCGGAGGGAGAACTCGCTGTGCATTTCGTCGAAATTGAACAAGATTAACACCTAAAAACAATTGTTTGCTCGACATTATAGCAAATGCGTGTCTCAGTTCAACTTTTCCTTAATAAATGCACTTTAATGGTCAAATCAGTTGCATTTTGCCTGGGCGGCGCGACGAAATGCAGCTGATTTGACGTTTGCACCAGGAGTTCCAAAGCAAGACGAAGGTGGCTTACATGGCAAACCAAATGTCTCATTAATAGCCACTTTTACCTATTAATGAGACACTTGGCTTGCCACACTAGTTGAGGGTCCTCTAGTGGCTGAAAATGTTAGTGTTCAATATTTTTCATGTCAGAATGAATGAAATTGTCAGATCTCAGCCAAAAATTGGGTTGTAAACATGAGGGAAAAAGGTAAATAATTTGCTTTGCTGTATATGTCGCAGGGCATGCAAATTCATGCAAACAGGTGTGACTTATACAGCAAAAGGTACGATAGATAAGTAGCAGTTTAAAACTCCTTTGAGCCATTGCTTCTCTTATATACTGATGGACCAAATGTCCCTGTCTTCTCTTGCTGGTGGTAACTGAAGCAGACAGGAAGCTTATACAGAAACTGTCATGTTGTAATTTTGGAACCAGAGTCTGTACACATTCAATGTGGGGCTTTAAGTCCTACATACTTCAGTGTTGACTTATTTTGATTTATGTACTAATTGACATAGCTCTAACAAGGTTAAGTCATGTACTCTGGATAGATTCTTCTTTGTTGAAACGTTTCGTCCTTTATCCAAAAGACCTCTTCAGTCGGAGTTGACAAAAAAGACAAAACATTTCAACAAAGAAGAATCCATCTAGAGGACCACATGACTTAACCTTGCTAGATTTATCTATCTGTATCTGGATTACTTAGCTTCAGGACTTCTTACATTGCTGCTGCTATTTTTAAATTCCTTCTGGCTTTCCTTTAATTCCTTCTGTCTTCAGTTTAGAGGAGGTGTAGACCCTTTATTCATTTTTATAATGATATTTTTCTTTTCTTATAGAATGTGTTATGTAGTGTTAATATTGATGTTTCTGACAAATGTTACATCATCATTTAAGTGCCTCCATGCTTAAAGGTCCTGTGGCAATAAGTGACATGCTGCCAGTGTTTAAACCTGACTGCACACGTCTGTTGAGAAACTGAGAGGGATTTAATCACTCGTTTTAAGATTTAATCAGTAAAGAAGATGCCCAGGAGAAGAATATATTCATATTTGATTTTAGAATAATAGAGCAATAGTCTACAAGCTGCTTGTAAACGTTTCACACATACCGTATATATCCCTTACTCAACAGCCATGCTCTTGCTACATTTTCCTGTTTTTGAAACCATTTAACCAACATTTTGCACAAAAGCTGCACAAAATACAAGATTTACTGAAAGATGAACTGCAAAACAAAATCAAGAGGTGACTGCATGTTGATCTGTAATAATAACAAAATATACTTTCAAAATTGTTTCATTCTAGGGTGACTCTGGTGGCCCTCTGGTCTGTGAAAGCAGCAGTGTGTGGTACCTTGTGGGTATTGTGTCTTGGGGTACCAGCAACTGCAATGTGAACACTCCAGCAGTGTACTCCCGTGTGTCCTACCTGCGCGCCTGGATTGACCAGACCATTGCTTACAACTAATGTGCGACGCAGTGATGCATTTGCGTTTCCCAGTATTTCTTCAAAGTGTCCCATAAACCAGATATAACTATTTCTGTCTAAAATGACGGCTCCCACGTCACAATGTTTTGCATTTTGACACAGTCCTTAGAAATCAAGCAATAAACTCTTTGAGAACACTGATGATGGTGCAAGTTTCTTCTTTAAGCATACAGTCTTTAAGTATGTGTGTGTGTGTGTGTGTGTGTGTTCCTGAATGTGTGTGAGTCAGTTATTTCTTGGAAATATCTATTTTAACTTGAAGGATCCATCCATAAAAGGATGGCCCAGCACAGAAGAGCAGAATCATCATGTCTCTGAGGTCTACACTCATCAGCAGGAGGAGCAGTCGCACTTTCAGGGATGAAGATGTGAACATTCTTGATAGAGAGGAACATTTATTGATTTGAGAGGGGAGTTGTGAAAAGAATACAGGCAGTCCCCAAGTTACGAACGAATTCCATATACGGCCGTTCGTAACTCCGGATTTTCGCTGTAAGTCGGAGCGCTACCCATGTGGCGGCCGTAAAACGTAGTTTTAAACACGTTTTTTTAATGTAACGCAACAACAGCGTACTTAGAACGCTGTTTTGCTGTGTTTCCAATCAGTTAGCAAACACAATACCCTCAAAAAAAAAAAAAAACATAAAA
>JARVLU010001073.1:19902100-19912671 GCA_031762415.1 Simpsonichthys santanae | reverse complement strand
CGACCTCATTTTGTCCCGTGGAGCTGACTGAACCCGACAAAATTAAGGAAATAACGTCAAGAATTCAGCGCGAAAACACAAGAACGTACGCAGAGCTGTGGGGGTGAACTGCCTGCGTTCAGTACGCGCGTACGGAGCGACGTACCGCCGTACACAGAGCTATACTGGGGGCTTTAGAGGGGTTGCTGTGGTGTAGAGGTAGATCAGATGACCTGGGACCAGAAAGTTGCAGGGTTCAACTCCCCACCTTACCCACATGCCATTGTCCTTGAGCAAGACACCTAATCCCTAATTGCTTCCCGGGTGCTTACATAGCTGCCAACTGCTCCTCCTGAGTGTATGTCAAATGTGATGGGTTAAATGCAGAGAACTAATGTCGCCATTGTATGGAAACATACGATGACAACACATAGCACTTTCTCTTTCTTTCTTATTTTCTTTCAAGTAGTGAAAGTTAAAAAAAAAAAAAAACATTTGTTTGCACGATTAGCTCACCTAAGTAATATTTTCTACATAGGCTGAGTTTATCCTCGTTGGGAAGTCGTTCCAGGTTCATCGTGAACTTGCAGGGATACTGCTGTAGAGGCAAAACAAAAAGAAAGAAAAAGTTATTTCCCGGATAAGGACTTTTAATCAGCTTTTTTTTTTTTTTTTTTAGCACAGGTAACAAAAACATGAAACTAGAGAAAACGACAATCAGTGCTCGTTTAAGTTCTTGACGTGACAAAACTTTCATTTGAGATTGACAGAAGCGAGGGACTTTTATGAAACAACATTAGTAAAAAAAACTATCCACTTTGTCAGGTGACCCAACCTTAAATGCTAACGAAGTTAGGCTAACATTAGCTTTTATTTAGCTTAGCTCACCGCAGAATGTTCCTGCTGCTTTTAGCTGCAGGAAGCTTCCAAATCCTAAGTAAAACCTTTACTGGCATTTCAAAACAAACAACAAACCCTCTACATTAGTGTGATAACATACCTGTACTTTTAGTCTGACTCTCTCACAAAAACAAAAACGCCGATCGATAAACAACTAAACACTTCCGACTACTCCTTCTTCTCTTTTTTTCTTGCTATCGCATGTAATCCTAAAGGTTACACCGCCCTCTAATGTTCTGGCGTAGATAGCCCAACAATAAAATGACGTTTGTTGCGGTCCTTTGAAATAATTTATTAAATTAAAATTAGTCCTCCTGACAATTAAGTTAAATTATGGAGTGATTAAATGCGTCCGTAAGCCTTTTTACCATTTCAAAACTAAACACTTAATTAAAATTTAAAAATAAAAATGAAACAAATCAGACAAATGAGTGTTACTTAAACAATAAATCAAGTAACGTTTTCTCATTAGCAGTGCAACTGATAAACTCGGCCTTAATTTTGTATAAAGTGCTATACAGTATTTAAGTTTTAGGGGTGACTGTTTATCATTGGAAAAACTCTGAACACTGACCTTGTAACCTGTCAACGAAAGAAACTCACGTTCCCATGCACCACTGCGGCTCCCCCCTCCCATCTCGCGCCTTCCCTCTTGTCTCTCCTCGAACTGCTAGCCGACGGTGTGTTGTTGTTGAAGCAATGATGGCGGCAGCGGGATGCGGATCAGCAACCGCAGCTGCCGTAGGAAGCCAAGGTGGAACCGCTACGGCCAGAGGTCGTTTCCCCGGTCGGCCTTGGTCATCACGCAGTCGTTTGCGTTCGGAGAAGCGATGGCAGCTCGGGCGATCAAGCTCAGAGGCTGACGATGTGACTACCGGAGGGCCAAGGCCCGCAAACCTGGGTCCTTCGTTAAACGAAGACCAGTCTCACTTGCGCCTACTTGGGATTGAGGCAAGCCACAAGATCCTTGGTCAAGCTGGTTATAGTTCTAGTGGAAGCGAAGAGGTAAGGTACCATTCCGAGCTAAAAATTGATTATTTTCTTTTTATTATGCCTTTTTATGTTTTTATTAAGCGCACGATAAAGTGCTTTACACGGCAGTGTGAGTAGTGCCATGGAGAAATGTCAACATCCTACTAGCTAACGTTAGCTTAACGTAGCTATCACGTTAACTTGCGTTAGCTCTGTTCAGCGCTCATTTAATGAAGGGTCGTAACGCAAAATGTCAATTTAAGACAGTAAAGCTGTTTTGCGCTACATTAGCACTGTGTTCTCACTTACTTATTGGGAGGGCCTAAATGCGTAAAAGTGAAACATGGTTAACTGTTAAAAAAATTAAGAGACAGAAAGCTAAAATACTCATTTGTAAACAAGCCCCGCAATTATTTTCATGTACGGCCCACTCGTTACAGGGCCAGAAGAGCAGTTAGCCTGCTGCTAATAGCCAACACAAAGGGGGGGAAAGCTCCATACGTACTAGCCGCTAACACTTCTTTTCGTACACCATTGTCGAGCGCTTCACTAAAGTGGGTTTAAATCGAATGATGGACACGAAGTAGAGGTCTCAGATAACTAAATTTGCAGCTTTGAAGCCCCTGTTTGTCAAAAGAAGTGATTGACGGTTTTCGCTAGAATGCGATGGCTAATTGTTAGCCCGTGTTAGCAAACACTGCAGGTTTAAATGGTACCGCCGTGTGCCGAAGCTACCTGCATACAGTTAAGGTTTTAATAGTCCCAAGCAATCGCCGGTGTCTTCTAGTCGTCATTCATGGGAGATCTGGCACAAATACGAGGAATAATCTGTTTGGAGGTTGTTGCAGCTAATCATAGAGACGCACTTCGATGTGATGTAGCTTTCTGCCACATTTGTGAACCTCTCTGAGCTTCCATGTTATGGGTGACTATTTTATTAGACGTAGATATTGATCAGCACATTAACTGATTATTAAAGCTTTTTAGCTTGTATTAGAATTGCAAAGAAAGACTGCTACATCCTGTAATACTACATGATTATTATTGCACAATACACTCTGTCAGTAAAAAAATAAAAAATGTAAAACTTGAAAAACTTTCCTTTCCTATTCTGATAGTCTTTTAAATAAATATAGTGTTGATCTTAATACAGCAACAACAACAAAAAACTTACTGTTACTTGTAACTACATTATCCATGTAACAGCACATGCAGCATGTGTGCTGTTGTAGGCGCTTTTTGTTAAGGCGCAATACTGTACTTTTGCAGCTGTAGTTGTTTGAGAACAAATGTTGACAAATATGTACTGATTGAAAATAATTTTCATGAGTTAAGTGCAGCAGCTGACATAAATAGTAATATAGACATAGGATTGTCACGTAATGTGACTTATGACAAATAAAGAAACCTTTAACACTATACAGTAGTTTACACCACTGCGCATCACATGCAGCTGTACGTATCACATCTGGGAATACAGTTGTCCAGTGTCAAACTATTTTTTACTGTTTGGGTCTGATTTGCTTTTAAGTTAAGTGGTTTGAGATGATACCACCCTTTTGCTTTTGTTCGCTTTCATTATATGAATATAACAAATATAATTAACATTCTTAATTTCTTAGAATTAACAACCAGTAGCTTGGTGGTCAGTGTCGCGGTCTTGTAAGGTTGCGGCCCGGGTTCAAGCCCAGGTTGAGTCAGGAAGGGCATTCAGCATAAAAACAAATGGCCAAATCTTTCATGCGAGTTTGCTCGCTGGGGTGACCCCCTGAAGAAGGGAGTAGCCGGAATAAACCTACTTACTCCAGTATCACTAATTTAATCCCTGAAAATTTTTGCCAAAACACTCATTTTTGTTATATTTTATTATTGTGAGTTAGTACCCATGGGCCACTGCACTAAGATTAACATTCACTGTTTGATTTTCTTTGCTGATTAAATCTACACAATGCTTCGCTTTATTACTTCACTCCTTAGTGGGAACTTTCAGAAATAATGTTTATGGTCATCACAAAACTTTTACTCTGTCATTGCAATGCTTCTAAATAATTTAATAACTTTTACTTAATTTTTTCACCTGCTTTTGTTAAGTGACTTCAAACCTTAATTACTTTCTATTTCTTTTCCAAGGGTGATGATTTCAAAGGATTTGAAGCTGAGAAAAAAGGCTCAGTGGAAACTGTGACATCACAACCAATTTCTTCCAAAGGTAACGTATAGCTGTAATCTCATTCCATGGGATATTTAATGAAATGCACAAATAGCAATCAACTTACCCGACTTAAGGATTCCAACACTGTATGAAAGCTACATTTTAAATACCAAAAATTTAAAATACATTAAGCGTAATATATGTTTTCTAGGTGGTACTGTCAACACAAAATCTAGACGAAAAAGTGAGAAGCCACCACGTAAAATTCCAGCAAAGGAGGAAGCTGTCCCCCCTGATCCTGTTAAAGCTGTGCAAGAAGTGCAGAGCACAGCTTCTGAAATAAAGCCAGCAAAAACTTCAAAAGGAAAAAACACTACGGATCGACAGTCCGCTAAAATCAGACCTTCAGCAACACCGAGGATTACAATAAAGTTAGTGGCCAAAAAGAAAATGAAAACTATAAAAGAGCCTCAAAAGAAATCATCAAAAATGTTGAAGACAAAAGAAGAAGTCCAGGACCTGCCTGTTATGAAGGACATTCAGGACGACCAGATTTTAAGTGCTCACATCAAATTAAAAGCAGAAACGTTTGTGGATGAGCAAGGCACTGAGGATAAAGGAGCGAAGACCATACCTACGAGAAGACGCGGGAGGTCTTCTGTGAAACCAGCACCACTTGTTAGCCAGACTACTGCCAAAGTTGTGGTCGATGACCAGAAATCAACAGAGAAAGAACTGACTGACACTGGAAAGGACAGTGGCTGTGTAGAGCCAAAACTCAATAAAAAGGAATTAAAGAAAAAGAAAGCGGTTGCTCCTCAGGGTTCTGCAGGTAAACAAGTGACACGTCGGAGCAGCAGAGTTACTAACCCAGTCCTTAAAACAGACACAAACAGTGTATCTGAAACAGAAAATCTGAGTAAAACTACTACTGTTCTGACAGAATCCACATCAGAAGTTCCAGATAAAGTTGAGGCCAAACCAGTAGCTGTTAGAGAAAGACGGAGGCAAAGCAAACGGTTAAATAAAAATGCTTTAGTGCCAGAAAACCAAGACTCAGCTTCCACAGAGCCTGATCATTTAGCAATTAAAAACAGAGACAATTTGTCTTGCAAAAGTGAGGAAATGAGGGTTCCAAGCCTTAAGTTAATAAAGATCAAAAACCCCAAGTATGATCCGCAGGCCAGTGCGAAGACTTCATCTCGCAAGAAAAAGCGAAAAAAACATATCTGGACTTTAGCATTGGTGAAAGAAGGAGGTCAGACTCTGGGTGCTGGAAATGCTCTCAAAGCACCAACAGAGGCCGTTTGCAAAGTGGATCAGCTCCCTCCTAGTGATACCAGCATCACCAAAAGTGTAAAACGACGGGGTAAAAAATCAAAACAGGTCAATATAGACACACAGGAAAAAGTGACGAGCATTGAGAAGGATCTCCAACACAACGTTGTCTTGGAAAAATCAAATTCACAGGAGCAAGCTGAAGTACCGGTAGAACCCACACCCGAGACACCTACTCAAGAAATGACTAAAATTGATTCAGGGAAGGTTGTACCACCCCTTCAGATCAAAAAGGTTTCCTCACCCAATAAACGTAAAAGCTCAAAGCCGTCATTTTTGATCCAGCAGGTTAGCACCGTGTCTGAAAAGAAAGAGGATGTCTTGAAAGATCCAGTCGAAGCTCCTGAGGATAAGTCTTCTTCTTTGGATGTTGAGGCTGCGCCTACAACAAAACTAAGGCGACGGACATCAAATCTTGATTCACCACAAACAAAATCTGTCCGCCAAAAGCCAGTGACCACTCAGAAACGAAAGTTAAGAAACAGTGCACGAGAGGAAGAGGCTCCGCAGGCGCAAGTCAAAGTTTCTTCTCAGGCTTCAATGGAAGATTCCACCTCAGAAGTGCTTCCCACAAACCTTTGTCACCTTTTGGCTGAGGCTCCACCACAAATGACCACTGTAAACTCCTCTGAAGTTCTAGAGAAGGATGCCTCAAAGATTACGCACGATCCTGCTCAGTTGCCAGGTGCAGTTCCTGCTCAGTTGCCAGGTGCAGTTCCTGCTCAGTTGCCAGGTGCAGTTCCTGCTCAGTTGCCAGGTGAAGTTCCTGCTCAGTTGCCTGGTGAAGTTTGTCTGCAAGAGGAAGAGAAAGAGGTAAAGCCACAGACGGAAGAGGCTAAACCCTTACCTGTGCCTTCCAGGCCCAGAAAACCTAGAAATAATAAAGTAAGAAAAAAGAAGCGTGTTCAAAAGAAGGTGGTGGCTGTTTCTCCTGATACAACGGTAGACACAACTCCTGTTGTTGATTCTAGAGATTTAGAGCCTGTTCAAAAGGAAAATGCTCAGCCTCCAGCCATAGAAGTAAGCCAGCCAGAGGCAAAAGGTGTGCTGCAAGAGGAAATGCCAGAGACCAAACAAGACGCTGGACTGGTGGAAGAAGAGCTTAAACAGCCACCAGTTAAGGAGGAACCAGAAATGCAGTTAATTGATAGCCAGCCTTCAGCCGTGTTGGTAAGTCAAGAGAGTGATTTGAAAACATTAAAGGAATCCACCAAGAAATTAAAAAAGAGACGCAAAAACTTAATTGGGCAGCGTCCAAAATACAAACGCAGAGGCAGAGATGGGAAGTTTGCTCTTAAATTAGCTAAACGCCAACGGCTCAATGAGGCAGATGATAACAATTCTGAATCGTTAGCAGATCCTGCATCATCTCCAAGCGCCAAACTCATTGGAATACAGAAAAAGTACAAAAAGAAACAGCCAGGTCTTCATTTTATTGGACCCACTGGTTCCAAATCATCTGAAATCATTTCTGCGCTGATGGAAGTGGGACAAGAAAAAGGGAGTTTGAAGCAAGAAGCCGCGGACACTCCAGTAGACTCAGGACAAGCTGACGTTAGTGCTCAGCCTGGTAAGTCAAAGTTTGTCAAAAACATCAAGCACTTCATCATGCCCGTTGTAAGTGCTAGATCCTCGCGAGTTATTAAGACTCCTCAGAGGTTCATGGATGATGCTGGGATGTCTGTGTTACCTCGAAGAAACTCCCCGAAAAAGGGATTACAGCTGGGATTACCAGTTCGTCCAGCAAAGAGGCGAGACGACGACACAGACAGAGCCATATCCCCCATCTTTTCCATGGATGAGGAAGATATACTGAGTGAAGCTCAGTTAGATGTTGATGTGTTTTCAGCTCAGGACCTGGACGACGAGCTCGATCTAGCAGAAAGTCTGTTTTCTGAGAGAAAGTCCGGCAAAAATGAAATGAAAGAGCCCCTTCTAAATAACTCCAACTTCAAGTGGCACCTTTCAGATGACTCTAGCGAGGAGGCATATACATTGGACAAAATCCCAGAAAGTAAATGTGACGACCTCTTTTTATCATCTACGATCGAGAAAGCTCCAGAACCGCCACTGGACCTTGTTGACTCCTTGAAAAAGAAAAGTTCACCCAAGTTTAACAAGCAAGCGGCTCATCTAAAAATTTATCAAAGACTAAAGAAGCCGCACCTGGGACTTCCAAAGAGCAGAAGCACAGCAGAGGTTGAGCCTGTGAGTAAGCCTCCTCAGCCTCCCGTTGATTTAGCAGAAGGACTGGATGATGAGGTCATGAGCATAAGTCTGAGACAGCGGGACACAAGCACAGAAAAAGACAAGTCCAAGCTCAAAATCGAAGACCTTGATTCTCCTGGAGTGGTGAGAAAGGTTGCTGTGTGTGTTCGGACCTCCAACTCCAACACACTTACTTTACAACCAAGCCAAGAGGAAGATTTACCCAGAAATGACTCCGCCCAGCTTGACTCAGGTAACAATATTAAAATTTAAAATACATCCGTCCTGCAGCTGTAATAAAATGACAATAGCTGACTTGATTTACAGAGAAGCTGCAGCCAGTACAAAAGTCGGGCGAAGGCGTTCATCTTGGGTCCTTAGAGAAGGGAGTGCCACAAAGGTCACGCCTCACTGGTGCAAATAAAAGAATGTTGAATCTCCTCAGGAAAGCCAAGGTTCAACTCTTTAAAATTGATCAGCAGAAGCAGCTTAAGTCCTCTGGGGTAAGATCAAAAGTATGTAGTTTATTCTTTTTTGTTGACTTATAGTTGTTGATATGGGTGTCTGATTATATGTTATAAAATGGTCTGCTCAATCTTCATTCAAGTTTCTTTATTGTCAGTTGCATCACATGTGGTACATGAGGTGGAACGAAATTGTGTACTCAAGGTCCCAGTTACACCCAAAAATAGCAAAAAATATAAAGTATAAAAAAGCAATATATGGATCTAAGATATGCACTAAACACAAATAATGTAAAAATAATATGGTATATTAAACAGCAGCCCGAACATGAGTCTGTAGTGAATAGATGGGTATGAATGAATACAGCAGCATCAGATAGTCAGTAGTAGGGATGCAGGATATTGGATTTTTGACTGATGTGCCGATATATTAAAACTTATTTGGCTGATAACCGATGCAGATACCGATATTTTATATACGTTCCTTTGTCAGAACATAGCCCTCTTTTAAAAAATGTGCAACAGCTGTAAGAGCTGGTATTCAGTAACAGCCATATGATATGTATATCACTTTAACTTAAATGAAAAGTGGCATTACAGTGATTTTCTTTTTCTTATCACTGAGCAAGTGCCTATGATTGTTTCCCATGATGCTTGCTTTTTTAGCTGAGGTTTGGTGCATACCTGTTGTAAAGGTATGAAATGTTCTTGGTGTTTTTCTTGGCCTTAAACTGACGCCTTGTTTTTTGATTTTAACCTTGCAGCTGTTGCTTGGCCCAGCCGGAGCCAGGTCGCACGACATCTCCTCGAAGAGACAAAGGAGGAAGCAGAGGATGCAGCTTTATCCTGATGTGCCGGTCAAGACAGAGCCACTTCAAGGACAAGTGAGTGGTCAGATCAATATGCTCCACAATGGGAGGTGGGGTGGGAGCAATTGATCCAAATTGAAATTTTCTTTTCCATCTGTATTTTTAACTGATACCTGAAAAATAGATCTAGCAACAATTAATGATGATTGATTTGAATAAAAATATCCTGACGTGGCCTGTTTTCTCCTCTGTCCCTTCTTCAGCCACAGCTCATCTCCCCACTTTGCCAAGAGTTCCGCAGAGCCGGAGGGCCACGGATCAAGCATGTCTGTCGTGCTGCCTCGGTGGTGCTGGGGCAGCCTCGAGCCTTGGTACCTGACGACATTCCCAGATTAAGCGCTTTGCCTCTGCATGAGAGATCTGGCATTTCCCCGTCAGCTCTCAATCAAGGTTGTTACCACAATGATTTATACATTTACCTGGATTTCTGTCATGAATGTGAGCATTAGTATATGTATGAACACAGGACTACCATTGCTTCTTCAGTTTATATCTAAACAGGTATTGTTTAGATGTCAACAAGAACACATAGAAAAACAAGCTTTAATGGTCTCCACAAGAACTGTGACCACGTAGTCACTAGCTGTGGTTAGTCTTGTTGTCTCATTCCTGTTTTATATGTTTGTTCTTGCAGATATTGGGTCTTTGTCGGAGTCCGACAGCCCGGGACTGTCAGATCAGAAAGTAACAAAATGTAAGAAGTCATCGAATTTTGTGAAACGGAAAGGACTGGGGCCTTTTGGGTACCGTTCTCGCAGATGTGGAGTGTGCAAAGGCTGCAACCACGAGGACGATTGTGGCAAGTGCATCAACTGCCTCGACAAGCCCAAGTTTGGTGGTCCCAACACAAAGCGGCAGTGTTGTGTGTAAGTTAACTGGATCACTGCGTGTTGGATTGAACAGCTCAGTGTTCAAAAATAACTTGTTTTTTTCTCTTTAACCACAAGGTATAAGAGATGTGATCAAATCGAAGAGAGGAAAGCACGCAGACTCAGTGGCAGAACCGTTCCCAAAGGTTATTTTTTTATTATTATTTTCACTTCAGCATTCAGCCAGCTGTCTTGTTGCTGTGTCTTTTTTCTTTCTAAAGTTTAGCATGCAGCTAAGGAACCATTTTAACAGTTTTCTTCTTTTCTAAGGTTCCACGAAGCGTAGGCGGTCGTCTCTCAGCGGGGGTCATTCTAGTAATGACGAAGGGAACGATGGGGCCGGAGACTCGCCGTCTGGTCTCCACACAGACTGCAACAGTCCGTCAGTGAGGAAGCAGCCGAAGCGTGTTGTAAAACCACGAGTTTATTTCGACCTTGTGGATTACGACTCAGATCTGGACGAGAAGACCCTCTCTAGTTCTGCCTCACCGGGGAGGAGACGGGGGGCTGGACCTCGCTTCAGTCCAGGTCATTTTTGTTTTACTATTTAGAGAAGAATTATGAGACGTTGCAAGTTGTTTTAAAATCATAACACCATAAAACTTCATTTCTTCATATGCAACACTGTAGTCCCTCGTTTATCGCGGGTGTTAGGGACCACGCCCACCTGCGATAAGTGAAAAAAAACGTGAAATAGAGATACAGTACAGGTAGTCCTCGACCTACGAACGGGTTCCGGACCTAAGGACCGTTTGTAGGTCGATTTTGCCGTAGGTCGGAACCGAACGCACCTGGCGCCGTAAGTCCGGATTTTCATCCG
>JARVLU010001073.1:19874021-19890118 GCA_031762415.1 Simpsonichthys santanae | reverse complement strand
ATCGATAATGAAATTCGTTGCCAACACTTTTAATCATCGATTTTTATCGATTTTATCGATTCGTTGTTGCAGCCCTAGTTTCTTTATTGTAAAAGAAAACATGTTTCAGGAAAGAGTCTGTTTTCCTGTTCTGTTACTACATTAATATAGAGCTATTTTTGCCAGCTCAAGAAAAATACATTGCAGCGAGTAATTAATTTACTGTGTCTGTGCCTGTAGTACTTTTCTTCTGTTGTATTTGTGTTATAAAACTGCAAAAGTGCTCTAAAATGTATCATTGTTGCTGTTATTGTTATTACTAGCTGAAAAGGCCATTGTCAGTTGAGGAGTTGATGCAGAGGGACAGTATAATGCCAGTCATAGGACTGAGGAGGAGGTGGAGGAGGAAGAAGGGACAGATGGAGATGGAGAGGAGAAGGAGGTGGAGAGAAAGAGGCCCTCATAACTTTATGATGCAGTTATAGACAGAGTTGCAGAGGTCAATGTACTGCTCAAGCACTTGTTAATGATGTAAGTTCTGAAAGTTTCCTTTTGTTTGGGGGAGAGCTTATAATATAAGTCTGTCTACCTTTGGAGCTTGTTTGCTTTGATTTTTATGATAAACTGCTTGTTTAATAAATGTATAAACTGATTTTTATGTTTTATTTGTATCACTGGAATACATACAAACATAAAGAGTAGTTTTGATTGTTGAAAAAGCATAGTGTTTTTATGCTGCAAATAAAGTATTTGTGTTAAAATAATGGTTCCATGTGCATCCGTCATGCGATCGGATAAAAGGCCTCTCCAAAGCAAGTTCCCGGGCTTTGAAATACTTTAATTGCTGTTGTTATTATAAAAAGTGACTTTTTTGAAAATGTATTGAACCTTTTTTTAAATGTAAAACAGCACCTTAAAAATGCTCTAAACATTTTTGAGTCATAATTTAATTTTGTGCATAGTAATGCAATTAATCTCGATTCATTTTTGCAATTAATCGCAGTTAAAATTTTTAATATTTGCCCAGCACTAAAAATATATGCCGGTGTATATATATATATATAAAAAGAAAAATAATAAGTGATAATAGTCCTGTCTACAGTGCTCTTGCTATTTTTTTTTTACACCATTTTATAACTATTTTATATTCAGAGTTTCTGAAATAACATTTTCAGAGCCTATTGGTATGGAAAGAAACAAACATCCGGCCTATTTATTGACAGCTGCATGCAGGCACAAAATGGTTCCCCCTTGCAACACTTTTCCTGGTTCAAGCTCTCTGCTAGCATGTTTGATCACACACGCCAATTGGAAGTGTCCATTTGCTAATGATGATGCACCAGACACATTAGTGACTGCATACCCATCACAGGACAAACACAGTAGGGTCACAACTGAGGGACGGCTGTGGCTGAGTGGTTAGAGCAGTCGTCCTCCAACGCAAGAGTTGGGGGTTTGACTCCAGCAGCAACATTCACATACTGAAATGTCCCTTGGCAAGACACTGAACCCCTCATTGCCTCCAATGTGTGTCCCATCGGTGCATGAATGTGCTAATTAAAGCTCTGATTATTATTTGTATAGATATAGTAGAGTGATGTATGAATGGATAAA
Organism: Simpsonichthys santanae; assembly: GCA_031762415.1. Classification (NCBI taxonomy): domain Eukaryota; kingdom Metazoa; phylum Chordata; class Actinopteri; order Cyprinodontiformes; family Rivulidae; genus Simpsonichthys; species Simpsonichthys santanae. The sequence goes on along the minus strand of JARVLU010001073.1, from coordinate 19,888,525 downwards.
TGAGGATACAGATTGTGTTGTAAAGCACTCTGAGTATCTTGATCAGAAAAAAAGGCTCTATTTAAGCACAGCCCATTTACCATTTATAGTACAGCCGTCCCTCGCTGCATTGCAGCTTCACTATATCGCAGGTTTTTTCTAATTCTGTATCGTGGAGTTTTAGCTATATCACAGGATTTTGCGGTATGTGCTGTACGCCACTACCGCTTGCGCAGGTGGAGGAGGAAGCCACCTCTCATTTCCTCTGCCCTGTGCACACACTCTCCTGCTACATCACGTGCACGTCCACCTCACGTTGCTCACAGCATCTGTGTTTGCACTTCAGAGATCAGTCTCAAGGACTTCCTCTGTCTGCTCAGCGCCTGTAACACTGGCTGTGTGAGGCTGCATATTTCCTCTGGATCTCAGCCTCCAGAGGGGCTCAGAGTTCACTCCACTAGAAGAATCTCATCCACAGCTCCTAAATGGCTGAAGAAAAATGCTATGTAGGAGTCTATTCCCATTGTTAGCGCAATTTATACAGACCAGGGTGAGGCCCACACAGCAAGTGGGCGTGGACTAAAGATTTCAGTGCTGTACTGCTCGCGAAGGATAAACCATGGGAAAGATTTGTAGGGATGTGGGAAGGGTGTAAAGCCTTAAAATGTATATAAATAATAAAATAACTATAACACCGCTACGTCGCAGAATTTCACCTATCGTAGGGGATCTCTGGAATGTAATACCCATGGTAGGTGAGGGATCACTGTACTTTGCTCACTACACATTTAAGACTATGTTAAATATTTAATACAAAAGTTCATCTGTGGTTGGAGTGGGGGAGGTTGTTATGATGCATCAAATATTTCTGGAAGTATGGGGATGTAGTGGGTGGTGGATTATGCGAGGGGAGACACTGAGCTTTACTGCTGCAGCTTTGACACTTGACAGTATTCTATTGTTCTGCACAGCTGATACCATTTTATTCATAGAGCACTTAAAACAGCCACAAGGCCAACCAAAGTGCTGTACATACAAACAACAGGCAACACATAGGCAACATACACAATGAATTACCAAAAATAGACATAAAAACATTGCAGAAATAAATATAACGACCAAACACAGATCAACTGGTGTTGAAAGCAATAGTCTTTAAACGGGATTTGAAAACCGAGACTCATTTTTGCAATTAATCGCAATTAAAAATGTTAATCTTTGCCCAGCACTAAAAATATACTGTATATTTAAAGAACAACATAAGACACAACATAAATGTTTTCAAATTTTATTTTGATGTTTATTTTATGCCATATTATTTTAATTGGCATTGATTTTTAATTACGGTATATGTACCCAGTGTTCTGTACAGTGAACCACAAAGTTAGCTTCGCTAACCCCTATTCTGTTAACTAAAAAATATTAGCTTGGCTAATGCTAAACCGCTAAACAGGTTACAAAAAGAAAAGCCAACGCTAAACTGCTAAGACGACTGTCACTCAGTCTGCATCACACGTCTTCGTCTCCTTCCAATTCAAGCTGCATCAACAAATCATGTCTTGTTACATGCACATGTAGCAAGCAAATAGCGTGTCTTAAACTTGTCACTATTATGTCGACCAATCGTGTCTTGTCACATGTACACAGTAAGCCAGTAGTGTGCGTAACAAACTGTTTGAGACGCCCACAATAGATAGAAACAAGCTTGTGAATTTTATTAGTGGACTTCATGTTGTCAAACCTAATTTAGCTGAAGTTAATTCCAATAACTGTTTCTAAAGTTAGTTAAAACACTAATCATCCAAACAAAAAATAGTTCTGCCGTTAGCTGTTAGTGGATCTATGCCCACCACTGATTATACATTACCTAAAATTGCATGCAGTAACTTTACAAATGGTTATTTCCTCTTTCAGGTGTTCACGTTGGTACTGGAGTACAGTGAATCCATCAAGGCGGTGCAGATATACGTGTACAGTCCGGGAAGTCAGGCCCATAATCCCAGAGAAGCCTGTTGAAGAAATGCCTGACCAAGGAGAAAACCAAACCATCGCTCACAGCCCCCGTCAACTACCTGGTGAGAAAGTTTACACAGTTAAAGTATTATTAAGTGTAAAGTGACACAACTATGAGAGTAAAAAGTAGAAATAGTTTCTTAAACTGTATCTTTGAATCTTCAGAATCTGAAGCTCAAGAAAGTGATGTGTCAGAAACTCAACCCCTAGCCGAAGAAAGTTTTGTCCCAGGTCTTCCCTTGAAGTCAGATCACAGTGCAAAGCCAAAAGTTCCCAGAAGACCAGCTGGAGGACTCTCCCGACCTCTTCCATCTCCAGGTAAGATACCAGTTTTATTCTGTTTTATTTATTCATATTTCTGTACGATTCACTGACATACAAGTCTTGATCTAATGATCAAATCTGTTTTTACTTTTAGGTATAATCCAGACAAAACCCCACCACATTCTGACCGTAAGTGATCTGGAAGAGACTCGAAGAGCTCGTCGCCATAGCCCACACTCTCAGTCATCGGGTCTTCGTGGTCGCATGTCCCCCCCACCTCTGGCTCCTCTAACTGGACCAGCTACCCTTCGCTCTGTCAAATCTGCCCTGCCTACTTCTCCACTGTTCCCGCTCTCAGACAACTCCATGAACTGTCTGTCTTCCCGCTCAGTTGGATCTAGAAACGCCTCCTCAGGTCGTTGCCATGGGAATACATCAACACATTCATCATTCTTTCCTCAGTCTCACTGGCAGGACACTTCAGCCTCTGTAAGTTTGCCTTACTCCTCATCCTTGCAGCATTTACCCAGAAATCGTTTGTCATTTGAACTAAGCCAGTCGGACTCTGTGGAGGTACCACACAACTTCTTGGCTTCCCCAGAACCCGAAGATATCTCTCCAACAAACGGCACATCGCCCCATGGGGACATGAGCAAACACAACAAAGATTTTTCCTACAGTTCGTTCCACAGAGATCCCAATATGAGTCTGGGTGAGGAGATGCGGGCAGAACTTGAGATTGAAGAAACACTACTGAATGAAGGAGTGGCTATGAACTGTGGCGGTCAGATAGTGGTGGAAGGTGAAGATCAGGAGGAATTCTGGGGAAGAACCCAAGAGGTGCATAAGAAGAAAAACCTTGTCGCAAATCTCCCACGATCTGCAGCCTCTGGCAAGGAAGACTTAGGAAACACGTCCTCTGATGATGATATGGACCACTATTTTGATTTTTCACGAACAATAGTCAGCCGCCCACTATCAAAAGATCGGTCCAAATCACCTTCCTCCTCTTCCTCGCGGCCCTTGGCGCAGCTGGATGGCATAGACGATGGCACGGAGAGTGATGCGAGTGTAGCAACTACTGAAGATGCTCAGAAAGTGGGTGAATCTGACAAAAAACAGATGCAAAGCAAAATCCTTAAAAATAAAAATGCTTCTGAAACCACAAATAGCAAAAACCCTCCCAACACGTCATTAAATGATAAACAAACAGAATCGTCAGTTGCTGTTTTAGTTTCCAAAAGAAGTACAAGTGACAGTTCACCTCAACGTCTGCCTTTTCCTCGTGATGCCAGCGAAAGCTCAGACACCCCGTCAGTCGATCAAAACAACATACTCGCTCCACTTGTTCACTGTCTTCCTAATTTACTCACAAAGGTGCCTGAGACATATTCAGAGGAGACATTTGTAGGTTCCAGTGTGGGTTTTGTCCCTGAAACACCTCTTGTTTTTGAGAGATGTGACAGTAGCCCGTGTTTCACAGAACTACTTCCTGTGCTACAAGATATTCCAAACCAGTCCGAGGCTTGTAAAGACCCTGAAAGTAACAGCTTTGTATTGAAGGGGTCTACTGTGCTGATGAACCACTTGGCATCTAATAGGACTGAACCCTCATCAGCAGAGACTGCCAAAATAACCCAGAGCTCCCTGTTGGATCTCCTAGAACCTTCTCCTGATGGCCAAAACCCCTCACAATGCCTTGACGATTCTCTTGAGTTGTATTCTTGTTTACCAGGTTTCAGTCAGCCTCCTCTCAGGAGTATTACGCTTCAGCCAGTGACGGCAGCACAAGAAACGACAAACCTGTCTCTCGTCGAGCCTTTCTCTACTAATCTAACGAACCTCACTCCTGTGGAAGATGTGACAGAAATGCAGCTAAACGTTGCAAATCCAAATAATCCAGGGCTACCAGCAATGGCGGGGACTTGTCTCCCAGCAGAAACTTGTGCTACCATTTCCATTTCTGCATACCCCTCGCAAACACAGCAGTTCAGTTCTGCAGCTGTCACCACTGTTTCTTCCACTCCTTTAATATCAACATTCTGTTCAACTGCTCCAACGCCATTACATACCACCGCCACCCCCGTTATCATGAATGGTTATAGCTCTTCGTCTGTGCCAAAGGAAGCCACAGCTGGTCACACAATCTCCATCAACTTCTCCACACCCAGGCCAGCTATGGAGCCTCAGCAACCAGTGCTGTCCCAGGCGTTACCAGGTCACGCTATCCTTACTGTTAAGGAGGTAGGAGGTCCGAATGTAGATCCTACGCCACACGTACTTCTGGTGAATCGGCTCGGTCAGATATTTGTGAAGAACCCTGAAAGCAACACCTTCCAGCTGCCCACTCCCAACTCCCCCTCCTACAGTTGCGTTTCTCAAATTGCCAACCTCTTGCAGAGTAATGCACTTTCAGCCACGCTGGCGGCAGCTGGTAACATGATGGCAGTACCGCCCAGCGCCAACTTGGCAGCTGTCACTGCGTCAGTCACACCTGCTGTGCAGAATCCAGCTACAGTCACTCAGCTGCTCACCAGCAGCAACAGTAACAATGGTGCAGCGGCATTGGCAAGTGTGAAAAAGTCAAGAAAAAACCCAAAAGTACCAAAAGATGAAACTGTACCAGAGATGAAAAAACCAAAGAAAAAGAAGGAGTCTAATTCATCCAAAAAATCCAAGTCGTCCAAGGCAGCAGGGCAGGCGTCCTTGTCTACAGAAACCCATCCTGTGACTCCTGCTGAAAGTGCCCAGGCCATTATTAACCAAGCAATGGCAAGTAACTACACCCCTAAGTGGAGCGGGCTCCGAACCATGAGTCCTTCCTCCCTAGTTTTACCACCTGGCCTTTTAATTGAACCAGAGCCTCCAGTGTCACCACGCTCTCCTTCGCCACCAGCAGCTCCCGCGCCTCGTGCTCGTACCCACGTCCGCATGAAAAGAGTGTCGTCGCTTTCAGATCGCATTGTCACCAAGAAGTCGAAAGTTGACTTCCTGCAGCCAGAGTGCATCAGTGAGGACGAGGAGCATGTGGAGGCAACTTTTCCCAGCATCTCCAGTAGAGCCTCGGGAGTTCGCATCAAAACCCCAACAGTGAAAGGAGTCCTGGACCTGGATGAGCTAAAGGACATGAATCACATGAGTGATTCGGATAGCTCTGGGTAAGTTATCGTTATTTTATTTACCTTTATTTCATCAGGCAGTTCCCATTAAGGTCACTGATCCCTTCTGCAAAGGAGGCCTGGGCCTGAAGGCAGACTAACGTGCATGTTTTGTTGGACTGTGGGAGGAAACTGGAGTATCTGGGGAAAATCCACAAACAAGGAGAACATGCTGCACACAGAAAGACCCCAGGTCCAAACGTCTTTACTGTGAGGCAACAGTGCCAACCACTAAACCACTGTGGTTAGTGGTTGGCACCAGCAGTTGTTTGGATGGTTGTCTACATGGGACATCAGCATTTTTATTTTAATTCAAAACAGTCTTTTTTTTTTTTTTTTTTTTGTATAGACGAGCAAGATTTTTTGACTGACCTAGTTAAAATAGGCAGATTTAAAGATGTATGTTTTTGAATAATTTCAGACTAATTTAAAATTTTTGGCTTGTTCCTTTCTTAAGCTGCTCTTTCTGATTTAATAATTATGTGGTTGTAGCTGTTCTACATGTTAAGAGACCTCTTTTGAGAAATAGAATTTGACATGCACCTTACACAAACAACACTTCACGCTCGCTGCCATTAACAAACGGTGCAGTTTTAGAACACAAACCGTTTTACTAATGGAGAGCTTCCTTCATATCTAAGTCAAACCATAGATTAAGTTGAAAGTTTAGTTTTACACAGGATTTGTGTATTGAAAATATTTAGTCTTATTTTCCAGGTCAGAGCCTTGGAGTTATTTGTCTCAGGATGAACAAGGCGAGGAGCATGCATGGGAACCAGTGGGACACAACAATCTCACAGACTGGAAGAAGTACTCTGGTATTTACAACCTCAAGAATTTACACACACAAATTAAAATAGTTGAGGACAGTGTGTACAAACAAGGTTGTGTAAACTGTGCTTTGTTAGGTGCTGCTTCAACATCAGACGACGAGCTTTCATCATCTGTTGACGACGAAGAATGTCCAATTAACAGAGAGCAGCCGCATCTGAGATTTGAGATCTCCAGCGATGATGGTTTCTCTGTGGAGGCAGACAGTATTGAAGGTAAGTTGAATTTATGTTAAATTAAGCCTTGTGTGAATTGTAGGTTCAACAAGTGGCGTTTAATTCTCAACCCTCCTTTCAGTGGCTTGGAAAGCAGTGATAGATGGTGTGCAGGAGGCTCGAGCGATAGCCAGACTCCGCCCTCTGACCTTCCAGAAGATCACTGGTGCCGGCATGCTGGGACTGATCCACGACGCTGTGGTTTATCTGCTGGAACAGCTTGAAGGAGCTCATCGATGTCAGCGACATACCTTCCGTTTCTTCAAACAGTTCAGCCAGGAGGATGATCTGCCCGTGAATCCCAGTGGCTGTGCCCGCTCTGAGCTTTACGTTAGGTAGGTCCACATATTACTGCTACCCTGACACCGTCTTAGCTGAAACTTTGAATATTAAAGAAAATGAAAGTTCCTGCGCTGATATAAAATGTACTGTAGTAGATGAGAGCTTTCCAAAACTTGCTAGAAACCTCATAACTCTGTAATCGATTTTCAAAATGTGTAAATTTACTTACATTTGCCAAAAAATAAAAAAGTATAATTTGAACATGCTTTTATTAGAAGTGAAGCGTTTTTTTTTCTGTCAACTTTTTTAATGTCTCAGACTTTTGTCCTTAAAGCAGTCTTTATTGTTCCACTGAAAGACTCAACCCACATGTTTGCTATATTTAACATCTGTTCAGTATCAGACACAGCTGCATCTCGCCCGTGTTTGCTTAAGACAAATTAGTTCTCAAATTGAATTGTTTTTGTTAACTGCAGTACATGTTGACAAGTTAAATTCTTCAAACTGTGGGAAAATGTCATACTGATGATGCAAAAGGAAAAAACAAACAGGAACGTTATCAAAAATAGCCAACATCTTCTGAATCGTCCTTAAAGAGTGACTCCCTTTCCACTGCAGTTGAATGGATCGTTGTCATTCCTGAGAAGTGTCCAGGCTAAAAAGTAGCCATCACCAAAGAAAATATTCACTATTTCCTCTCATTTCTTCTAATTACACAGGAAGTCTACTTTTGACATGTTCAACTTCCTGGCCTCTCAGCACAGACAGCTTCCTGACATCGGACCTTATGATGACGAGGAAGATGATGTTCTTTTGAAGTCCACGAGGTCAGCCTTTATTGGTGTTGTTTGCATTAATGTTTAAATCACACAAAATGGTCCAACTAGATGTAAAGATGTTAGCCAATACCTGCATTGTCCCTGTAAAGTATGAAGTGTAGAACTGATTTAGTACATTATGCAAAAAAAAAAAAACTAGATATGGGAACCTATCAACTATTGCTGATTTTAGTATGCTTAACTAATTATTTTGTTCATTTTTTAATTTGTAAGTCTAAATCAAAAGCTGTGGTACAGATAAAACAATGCAGCTGTGTGGTTTTAATGCTTGTCATTTCTAGCCTGCAAAGCAGAGGCAACCATGTGCAAGTCCCTTTCAATATGTTGACAGTTAGAGAATCGAACAAAGCAGGAAATATGACACAGTATGAATATGTTCCAATGAATTGTGTGTGAACCAGAACATCTGGCCAAACTGGAAGTGATGCATCTTGATTTGTATGAGTCTTGCCACAGATCTCTGGTGTCATCGTTTCAGTTTCAGAACTTTGAAAATGTCTTAGAATTGTTTGTCAGTAACTTTTCTTCAGCAATTACTTTATTTATAGTTTGTGTTTTTCTTAATGAATTTTCCACAGATATCATCGGTGACGTTACTTTTGCTCTTTTTCTTAGACGGGCTACCAGTTTGGAGTTGCCCATGGCCATGCGTTTCAGACACCTGGAGAGAACGTCCAAGGAGGCTGTGGGGGTCTACAGGTCAGCTACAGCTGCTAAACAATCAAGAGCTCCTTGTAATGATTGCAAACACGTCGTGACACAACTAGGCCAGTTCAAAAACAGAAAGCTGGAAATGTCAGCGTCTTGTTTTTATTGAAACTACTCTTCTTACAAATAATGAAACACCTGACACAGACGTCACTGGGTTTTTATGTCCTGTTTTTCTGGTCTTGCTCAGATTGGGCCTAAAACTTACTAAAGGTTTGATTTTAAAAATTTGATTAAACCCCAACTTTTGTCTCACTATAAACTGCAATTTACTGATGGAAAAGTCATCCTTAAAATTCACATTTTTCAATTTAAAATAAACTTAATTTACAACTCTGTGAGGTTTTCCAATTGTATTAGTTCAAGTCAAGTTTATTGTCATTTGCATCACACGTGGTACATGAGGTGGAATGAAAATGTGTACACAAGGTCCTAGTTACACCCAAAAATAGCAAAAATATAAAGTTTAAAAAGAAACGTGTATAAGGATATAAGCTATACAATAAACAAACGCCAAACGGTATGCTAAAAGATCTAAGATACAAGATGTATACATCTGATAACCTGGCAATGTATTAATGGTTTAAAAAAAAGCAATTCTGTGTTTATTTAAGTTTTTGCATCCATTTTTAATATTGCATATAAGGAAGTTAAATTAAGCTTCGACAAGAAAAAAACGATGGTGTGTTTTTGCTGAAGGATTCATGGAAAATATATTTAATTCTTTTGTTTAAAAACTCTCCATAGACTTGCAGTAAAATGTAATATTAGTTGCCTTGTAGTATTTTTAATACAAATAATTGTGGGTTATTGTTTATCAGACTCCTTTAGCAATGAATTTGAAGCACAAAAAAAAAAAAGTAACAAAGTTAAGTCATGTCCTCTGGACGGATGCACAAAGTTAAAAAAAAAAAATTGTTGAAATGGTTCATCTTTAATCCAAAAGACTTTGACAGTTTGAGGAGTTGCAGTAAACTCAGTCTTTGTCAGATAATTTAATTATCCCCATCATAGCTCATAAATAAGCCACACAGGAAGGATAAGTTATTTTCTTGATCCAGGATTTAATCTTGCAAGATGGAGCAGCGTTGAAAAAAACAAGCATTAAGATGTTTACATGTTGCTTTGTCTCCAGAGAGCATGAAGAAGTGTCTTTTTATATCCGACACAGGCGAGGTCAGTCAACTCTGCTAATCAGCGGAAACTGCAGCTCCACTCTGTCCAGACAAAACAGCTCTAACACACACACACACACGCACGCGCACACACACACACACACACCCACACACACACACACACACACACACACACACACACACACACACACGGTTCATATACATTTGACATTAATAAGTGAAAAACATCTGTGACCTTTCACATCTCCATCAGTCTTATAAATAGCCCCTTAGCACAGTGGACCAATCAGTTTGCTGTTCACATCCAAAACTAGCTGTTCATGATAAAGGACATCAGCCTAACGACTAACTGTTAGTATCCTGATACCCTTTGTTGCAGCTCCTCAGACTGACAGTCTTTTGGATTAAAGACTAAATGTTTCAATAAAAAAAATGTATTTTAATTTTTTTGCGTCTGTCCAGAGGACCTGGATTATTGAGCATGCATCAAGACAAAAAAAGAGTACATTAATTAATTATTCTATATTTCTTCAAATGGAAGTAAAGCTGAGCTTAGGCCTGTCACAATAAACAATAAATCAATAAATCGCATGATAAATGAAAATTATAGACCTAGTTTTCATTTTTCAGCTTTATCGTTTCTTCATCTCTCTACTGAAGACACTGGATGACAAAAAGCTCAACTCTGGTGCTCTTCACTGACTCCTCCCTTTCTCTTTTCAAATCCACTTTAACCGTCCAAAATCACATTTTCAGATCGTTAAAAGCAGCCAAGTTGTGAAGCTAAGCAACGAGCTAAGCTAGCAGGCCGACCTCGGGGGGAAAAACCTCCGTCTTGTCAAGGCTCCAAAATTCACAGTTGAAACCCGTGCCTTCATGTAAAAAAGTTGTTTTCTTTGCAAAAAGAAGCTGAAAACTTGTTTACTGATTTTTTTTAATTTTTTTTTTTATTAAAAGCTTTATGTGAAAAATGCTATGCTAAAGAGCTCAAACTGCACCAAGCGTCCGCCATATTGAGAACCGAAGAGAGACAGCCCATGTCATGTCAAGGGGCCTCCCTCCCTTTTTTTTTTTCTTTTTGACGCATCTCGCTCCCTCACTATCCATCCTTCGATTCAGTCTTATATTGCCATCCAGTGGTCGAAAAAAGGTACTACATGCAAAACAAATTAAACATTACTTCTTAAATTTGACAATAATTATTAAGTAATGTCAATTTTAAACAGTGTATTATTGTTTATCGCAATAATTTCTGAGACACTTAATCGCCCAGCAAAATTAGTTATCTTGACAGGCCTAGCTAAGCTCACACATGACCATAGTTTCCACTTGATATCCCTTTCAAAATAAACCATGATGGCAGAAACAAATCCTAGGGCTGACATGTTGTGTTGTTGTTTAGAAGGCAGGTGCTGGTGTTAACAAAATAAAAGCTGGTCATGTTGAGCACATCAATTCTTATCCTAACTACAAATATTCAGAAATCATGACTTTATTAAATGACTTTTTTGGAATCCTAAACCAACTTTTCTGTTTTGCAGGTCTGCTATTCATGGGCGCGGTCTGTTTTGTAAGAGGAACATTGAATCAGGGGAGATGGTCATCGAGTACGCAGGCATCGTCATTCGCTCTGTGCTCACCGACAAAAGAGAAAAGTACTACGATGGCAAGGTTTGTCTCGCTGCAGCCTTTCTGATCAGCTTCACGTAACCTATAGCTCACGTCTGTGCATTGAAAATGTAAGAAGAATAATGTGTTTGTCTTTTCAGGGTATTGGCTGTTACATGTTCCGCATCGACGACTTCGACGTGGTGGACGCGACCATGCACGGCAACGCAGCCAGGTTCATCAACCACTCCTGCGAACCCAACTGCTACTCCCGAGTGATCAACGTGGAAGGTCGGAAGCACATCGTCATCTTCGCGCTTCGGAAGATCTACAGAGGGGAGGAGCTTACCTACGACTACAAGTTCCCCATCGAAGACGCCAGCAACAAACTGGGCTGTAACTGCGGGGCCCGGCGATGTCGGCGCTTCCTTAACTGAGGAGCGGAAAAAGGAGTGGGGGTTCCCGGTTTTTTTTTTTTTTTGCCTTAACTGAATGTGGCTCTGCGTTGAAGCTGCAGACAAGTCACGCAGCTAAGAGAGTTGCGATAGAGAGAATTCTCTCACTCACACTTGTGCCCACACAGCAGTTGTCAAGGATGTGGTTTTTTGCTATTTCTGACAGTGCAGCAGTTATAACAGAAATATGGACATAAATTCATATGAATCAGACGCCAACAGAAAATAATTCTGGTACAGTCGCCAAGCCTTATACGTTTGAATCATCACTGAAAATCTTCACAGCTTGATTCCTCGTTTTATTTATTTCTAGGAGGGAGATGTCCATTGAACACTTATTGTTGCGACCGCTCCATCTTCTGGTAACAGGTGCTTTCGTTGCACCCCTCCCCCCCATCCATCCGTGCAGTGGTGAAGTCTGTTCATGAGCCATACGTTCACCCGAACCTGTTTTTGTTTTATCTTCCTCACATTCAATTCCTTAAAACGTTCTCTCTCTTATTTTTATTTTTTTATTTTTATTTCTTTTTTTAATACTGTATGTACATTTTGTGAATAACTAAACCATGGTGCTAAGCTTTGAAAGCTGTTGTCTTTAGTCGGACTCAAACGTCTCGCGAATCAGGAACTGTATAGCTGTATCTTCTCCCTGCTGAGATCACTCGTAGTCAAATTATGCACTCAAGCTAACGTTTTGTTTTTTTTATCTGTGCGAAGATGTTCATTTACTGCCACTCAACTTTTCATCCACTTTCTTCCAAATTGGTCGTCGCAAAGCACTGCTTTCGTAGACACGCATATACAGTGTGTCTTAAAAGACTTCTTTTTTTTAAACAGTATACAGAGTATGTAGCAAACACTACCCAAGCCAAACGCGAAGAGTTATGGAGGAATTACCCTTTTAACTAAATATTTTATTCTGTAGGCGGATGCTCGTTACTTATCGCAATAAAGTGGTTTGTTGCAGTTGCACTCTAATAAAACACCCAACGTCGAAATGATGATTGTGAAACCTGCTACAGTTCCTCTAAATCAGGGAGAGGGGGGAGGGTGGGGGAGACATTTGCTACTGAGTGTTCAGCTGTGGATGTTAATGACGCAGAGCTGAAAAAGCATTCAGCACCTTTAAAATAATGTGTAACGTGAGTTCAGTAACGAGGCGAGTTGAAATCACACTGTTTCAATTGTATTTATTAGTGGTTTATTTTTATTTTTTTATTGTAATGGTTGTGCTGTGTGTAGGTGGTGGCAGTTTAAAGGTCCCTCTTTGGCATCTTATTTTTTACAGATGATGTCCTTCATTTCAGTTATTTACTTGAAATTTTTTGTTTTGAGACACTTGTGTCGTGGCCTTCATGACAAAACTTTTTTTTTTTTTGTAAGAAACATTTTAATATTTTTTTAATCGTAGATAATACTCTGTCTTAGAATCAGCCACAGAAGTAAAAGTGAGCACTGTTATCCTACTTAAAGCCCAATTCTTCTCTTCTTTTTTTAATTTTTTTTCTTTCCGCATCTCTTCTCTCAACCTGATGGAGCAAGTTGTATCATTTTCCTGCTCTCGCGTGTCCAGTCACTGGGACGGAGCCCAGCTCAACGTGGTGATCACGAGCAGAGTCACTCCCAACTCCTTGCAAGGATTCTACCTCAGCTGTTTCACACAGATGTTTGGGAATACTGATGCAAAAAGAGACTGATGATTTAAAAAGAGTCGCTCGGTTTTATTATCCGTATATATGTGTGTGTGTGTTTATTCGTTTTCCTGTTTTTGTGTATTGATGGATGCAGCGGCACTATTCATACACAGAAGTTACGACCTCCCAGGATTTGTTTAAAACCACAAAAAAGCTGTATGTAATATCAATATATACAAATATACACACACATACAACTATATATAGATATAAATAAATATATATATATATATATATTAGGATTATTTTAAAGTGTAAAAGACATACAAATGAGAAAATGTGCTCTTTAAATTTCTGTCTTTGTTACTGTGTACAAAAAACCCTTGAGTTTGTAAATATTTGTATATATATTTCTAAACCTGTTTAATTTTCTATGCACTTTTTTTATTTATATTGTTCATTAATAAATACGTTAAGATGTTTGACCTATTTTTTTTTTGTGTGTGTTTATTATGTCCTGTTACTTTAAAAAGGCGATCAGGTGATTGCCAATGTGTGTTTGCTTGTCTGTTAGCAAAATATCTAACCAGTGGACATATTTTGTTGTATATCATCAAAATAATTTAGCATGGGTAAAAATTGGTCAGATTTACAGATGTTGAGCTAAATTTTGGTGTGTTCATAGCTGAAAGTCAACGTCATATACACACACATATAAGTATACAGTATATACTTGTGTGTGTGTGTGTGTGTAATATATATATACTGTACACTATATACACACAAGTATATATACTTGTGTGTGTGTAATATACTTATATATATGTATACTTTGTAATATATATATACTGTATATACTTTGCAATATATACTGTGTATATATATGTAAGTTAAAAAGTAGTGAAAAATGTTGAAGTACCTCATTTAAAAAAATTGGCACAAACTCATGAATCCAACTCGCCTGTTGGCAACATCTTTTATAAACCAGTGCACACATTTTAATGAACGTCTCAGAAATTACGGGTAATCACTGAACGTATCAATAACTGATTACATTTTATAGTCGCATTGATTCAAGAGGTGCTAATTAACCTTAGCAAACTAGCCATTAATCATAACTCAATAAGTATTGTGTATGTTGACCTAAAGTTTGGAGCGGTAACTTGGATTGTTTAAAACTTTTGCATGCAAGGTGGAAAGCAAAAAGACGTGCCTTCAAGGAATGCTCATTTTATAATAGTTTTATTTTTAAAAAGTTGTTTGTGAAATAAACCATAACGTTGAAGTGGGATGTTACAATAGATTTATTACATTTTGTATAAACAGTTCACTACATGAGTGGAGATATAAATACACATAAAAGATTCAAAGCATAAAAACAT
>JARVLU010001073.1:19744044-19754770 GCA_031762415.1 Simpsonichthys santanae | reverse complement strand
CTAACATGCATGTTTTTGGTCTGTGGGAGGAAACTGGAGTACCTGGAGAAAATCCATGCATGCACGGAGAGAACATGCAAACTCCACACACAAAGGTCCCGGGCCGGGATTCAATCCAGCAGCCTTTTTGCTGAGACATTCTAACTGCACCACCGTGCCGCAAAATTTTTTGTTTCATGTTTTGTTGCATTAGTAATTCTTTATCCACTCACAAACTGAGTTTACGGTGAGAAATATTTGAACATTAATGGAGAAAATTATATTTATTTAAAAAAGTAAAACGCTGGTCTTTGCTGACATTTTGTAGAACAAATTTATGAACGTTCTTGTCTGAAAACAAGTAGAGTAATATGAAAAAGTTTTTGTTAAATTTTCTTCACACCTGTTCACAACTACAAACGTTTCAAGGAGACTTTGTCATTCATCATCCAATCTTATTTTGAAAAGTCGCGATAGAGTGAATCCATGATAAATGAATCGCAAAATAGCGTGGGATTATTGTAATTTATATAGAATAAATAAAAAAAAATTAGCTTTGTCCAGTATACAGCAAAAAAAAAATCTCAAGTATTAGGCATTTGTTTTATTTTTCCTTTAAGTTTGACTTTTTTTTTTCTTTCTATTTTGTCAGCTTGGTTTATTTCTGGTTCTTTATCTTGATTGTCTTATCAGCAAATTGAAATTCTCCCCAACTGCTTCAGCTTGTGTTGAAACTTGTTTTGGTTTTGCGTGTGTTTCCCAGGTATTGTGGAGAACTGTCTAATTTGGCTCTGACCAGTGACTCGAACGTGCTGGAAGTGGTCTTTCACTCAGACGAGTCCTTCACAGACAAAGGCTTCAGTGCAGAGTACAGCGCCTACGATCCTAAAAACCGTGAGTTAAATCTTTTATTTTTCTTGCTCCAGCAGTCACAGCAGTTTGTACGATGGTCGAAATGCTGCAACAT
Source organism: Simpsonichthys santanae (assembly GCA_031762415.1). Lineage (NCBI taxonomy): Eukaryota > Metazoa > Chordata > Actinopteri > Cyprinodontiformes > Rivulidae > Simpsonichthys > Simpsonichthys santanae. The sequence goes on along the minus strand of JARVLU010001073.1, from coordinate 19,753,824 downwards.
GACGGTGACTCTGTTGGTACTTCATCAAAGCACACAGAAGGGGAGTAGCAGGAGGTTGACTCACAGAGGAGTTTGATCTGGACTCAACAGAAGCTTGACGAATCCGTGAACAGCTTGTTGATTGAACCAGTTTGAAATGAGCTGTCGGACAGGAGGATGCTGCTTCTCATGTTCCACATTCAATGAAAATTAGTTTATAACAGTAATGATCCTGTTGTGATGTTGTACTATATTATCTCTACTGTTCTGTCTTTTTTTTTTCTGTTACGTGAGCAGCTTGTCCAGATAAGTTTGCCTGTGACACTGGCATGTGCATCGCTAAATCACTACATTGTGACGGCTGGAACGACTGTGGCGACATGAGCGACGAGGCAAACTGCAGTAAGACGACCCAAACACGTTTTCCTTTTCTTCCCCCTTCTCAACTGATCTCATCATTTTCAAACCCTTCTCTTATTTCTTGAAAGAAATTTGCCATTTGAAAAAATAAAATAAAATAAAATAAAATAAAAAAACGTGTTTTTGCTGAGCGTTTGATAAGAACATTGATACCACTTTCATATCATTCGTTGCCAACAGTCTGTTAGCTTAGCTCAGCAAAATGACTGGAAGCAGAGGGAGAGAAGGGGAGGCGGGGAGGCGGGTGGTGGGGGACACTTACCCTGCATCTGTCCTGAGATAACAAAATCTGAGGAGCATAAAAATGACAAGCAGTGGTTTTAATGAGTAAGATCATATCTTATCCACGTTTCAGTGCGATGTTACTAGACTCTTGGAAATCATTTAGTGCTAATAAAAATGCTGCAGCAACTTACTAAAACTTGTCTTGTTAAACTCCCTCCAGTATACTTATTAAATTAACCACTCTGAGGATGTTATGCAGGGAGCTTTGTTTGTTCATAGAAATTGTTTTTTTTTTGTGCTATATATGCAGTTTTTCATTGTCTGGACTGTTATTACTGTCTAATGCTGCTGAACCAGTGATTAAAGTTTCAAACCACTTGTTTGTACAAGTTATTTATGGGTTTGACACAATTCCTTTCCTACCCCCCCCCCCCTTTTTTTTTTTTTTTTTACAGAGTGTGAGAGTGACCAGTTTTCTTGTGCGAATGGCTTGTGCAAACCAAAGCTCTGGGTGTGTGATCGTGTCAACGACTGTGGAGACGGAAGCGACGAGAAACAATGCAGTAAGGGTTCCCATCACTTGGAGGAACAATTTTGTCAATCAAAGCCTTATTGTTGCAATAACTGGTAAATCAAAAGTTTGTTTTGTTTGAAGTAAGGTTCTGTGGAAAGGGGATCAAACATCAGAGACAGCTCTTTGAATGATCCCAGTCTGGGGAAATACTTTTTTTTTTGTTTTAGTTCTGACTAGACTAAGGAGCTAACTGCTTTAGCCTGTGATGTTCCCCATCTGTGCATGAATGTACAGTAGTCCCTCATTTATTGTGGAGGTTACATTCCAGACAAGTAAGTGATAATTTTACAACCAGTGAAAAACTGCAAAGTAGGAACACTATATTTATTTTAGTACTGCAATGTTCTAAACTCTTAAACCTACATAATTTTTAACAACATACATATATATATATGTACCGTACGGTACTGCAAAATTTTATATGGGTACAGTACAGCCTTGGTCCGGTTCTGGTCATGTTCTGATTGGCTCTTTGCAGCAATTGAGCACCCAAATGCTTTTAGAGAGAGCGGGATCTTCGGATAGCCGACACAAAACCACACAATGGTTCAGATCAAGTCCAAGTAATACAGAGAAATCCAGATGAAAAAAGTCCTGGTGAGCACCAGAGAAAACACTGGACCTCCACCTAACACCTCCCTGCTCGAGAGGCCACATGGGCCAGCAAGCAGCGCTCAGATTGACCGATGAGGCTTGAAGTAATGTAGTCCAGGTCCAATTCCCAGTCGGTTCTGTACGGCTCTCTGCAGCCACTGAGCACCAAAGTCACTATGAATAAGGACCATACTTTTTAATCAGGTTCAGATCAGATCAAAACTTTCCCTCCATTTGGGCAGAAAGCAGTGGACTGGAAGCACTGTTGGCTTCTGGGTAGAGTAGTTCTTTTGACTGGCGATACAGTATAGGCTTATTGAAAGAAAACTACAAAATGGTGGCGCCTGTCCAAAGTTTTTTTTAATTCGTTAACGTTTTACTGTATTTTACCGTACTGTCCTAATCACATGAGTAATATTGAAGTTGACAATCGTGTGTCATGTACAGTACAATCTTTTTTTTTTTTTTGTCATGTACAATCTTACGTTGAAAAATCGCGAAAGATCAAGTCTGCAAAAGTCAAACCGTGAAGTAGCGAGGGACTGCTGTAATCTGAAGCACTGATCAGACTAAACATTATTTATTCAGATATACTTTGTAGGGCTGTCGTAGAGTGTTGAGTGAATGTGTCTGGAAGGGTTAAAAAAAATACTAAAAGATACCCACAACAGGAAAGATATTAAAACATAATATGTTTCACTGACTGTAGGCTGTGAGCCAAACGAGTGGCGCTGTGGGAACGGAGTTTGCCTCCCTCAAGATGTTGTCTGCAACAACAGGAAAGACTGTGAAGACGGAAGTGATGAGGCCTCTTGTAAAGCCTGTGAGTGGTAATACTTGTTTCCAGCCAGCTTGTGCCCTCTTGACAGTTTCGATGAGAATAATGTTTTAAAATCACTTTACACAGAACATTACTAAAAGGTTGTAAGCTTAACAAAACTGTTAAACTCAAAGTAATTTTCTTTTTGCACAGTTTTTTTTTTCTTGTTGTTCTTGTTTCATTTTCTTCTCCTTTACTCTTCATCAGTTTCCCCCCTGATTCAGTCTCCCAGTCACAGACGCACACAGAGGGCACGATTGCATTTCCTTTTGATTTTCACGTCTGTGAATAAAGAGGAATATTAGACCTTAATCCCAATCAATACGCCCAATCAATGCAATCTGCTCCTCAATCACTGTGCATTGTGCGTTCAAGCCTCACTTTGAAGCCTCGCTGATTGCACAGTATTTTACTGGTTAAATGTGTGTTTTCACTTTGAAACCTGTCCCCCCCCCCCACCCCCCCACCTCCACAGCCCCAGATCTGTGCTCCGACTTTAGCTTCAAGTGTGCGAGCGGTGAATGTGTCAACAAGGTGAACGCCGAATGCGATCGCGTCAGTGACTGCGCCGACAAATCAGACGAGTCCATCTGTGGTGAGAAATTAATCTTTTTTTTTTCTCTCTCTGACAAGATTCACCTTTTTTATTTATTTATTTATTTATTTTTAATAGCTGAAAGTGGACCTAATCTTGTCAGTCATTCAAACTAGATTATAGAAGTGAAGTTGAGCCACACGCCTGTTAGGGAGAGGAAGGAAAAAAAAGCCTGAAGGCTTTGGCTGTTTATTTATTTCATTCTTCTTTGAAGGCTTCTCTTGCCATGTCTGAAGTTTTTAATTTTTAATTTTTTTTTTTCGTCATTTAAGCCTCAGGGTGTGTCTGCATTTCATTTTCTTGCTTTTTTATTTGTCAGTATGCCAATGTGTCTTATTAGGATCCCAAATACTCGCGGCCAATATTTGTGTCATGAGCACCTCAGAAAAAGTTAATCTCATTTTCACATTTATTTCACTGATCGGTCGTACTTTGCATTTTTTCACTCCAGCGTCCCACTTTCTTTAAGCGCACTATCTGCTGAGTTACAGACTGCGGCATCCGGCCCTACAAGCTGAATCGCATCGTAGGAGGGCAGAATGCTGAACTTGGGGAGTGGCCGTGGCAGGTCAGCCTTCACTTCATGACAATGGGGCATGTTTGCGGCGCCTCAATCCTCTCCGACCGCTGGCTTCTTTCGGCCTCCCACTGCTTTATCACCCACTCCGCTGAGTAAGTTCAAGACCTCCAGCTCTTACAGACATGTGCAAAACTAAATGATTATGCAGTATAAAATCAATTATTGTCATATAAATTCAACTTTTCAATAAAGTTGTGAACTCCCTGGACCGACACCAAAATGTGAAGCACTCACACCTGCCTCCACCCTCATCTGCCCCACTCTGAGCCTTTGAGCAAGGCCCTTATTCCCACCATCTGCTCCCCTGGGTGCCCAGCTCTCTGCTCCACACAGAGGGCTGTGGTAGCTCGGTGGTCTGTGGTTGTGTCAGGAAGGACATCTGGCATAAAAACAATCACCAAGTCTTTATGCGAGTTGGTTCACTGTGGCGACCCCTGAGGAAAGGAGCAGCTGGAAAAAAATAGATAAATGTAAAGTTTTGATGCACAAAGTGTGATAAAGCTTCACAGTTCAGCCTGCGTGTTTTGTTCATCTTAGATTCCTGCTGGTGGTGCTCTAAACACACTGCTCACATGAGCTGCTTTTACCACGGTTTAGATCAGTGGATCATTCAAATTCAGTATCTGTGATATGAGCATGTTGCAGAAAAATGTGCATACATTTCTTTAGTAGTGTCATAAATAAGTAATTAGAGATTTTTCAGACATGTTTACCTACTTTTTTTCGCCTTTTAGACTAATATGTTAACGAGTGTATCACTATTTGGCAACACATGAACATTTAGGTGTTTTTTTGTAATACAGTAATTGCTACATGTGCCAGTTTTTATTTTTATTTTTTATTACTTTTCACAATTATTTTGGTAAACTTATAAAACTGAAGCCTGGTAGGGGCAGTTCAAATTTTGGAACCTAGAATATAAAGTGTTATAAACCGTTAATATCTTACCTGTTGTAGATAGCACTTTGAATGATCTGTGTTTGGAGGAATTGAGTTTACTGTAGTTTTTTCTTTCACACCAGCTTCTTTTAAAAGCCTAAACTATAATATAAATTGACCTGTGTTTGGCTAACCATTAGCTTGTGCTGGATGAAGATTTCTGCCCTATTTTTCATGTTCTGTGTGCTATGACTAATGCTATGACTGATAAGATACTATTTGACAGAACATCACTTCAAAATCACCGTTAAGGTTGTGGTTATCCACCTTGGTTTTAGCCCTGCTCAGACTAGCCATCAGCTTGTCATTCTAATCAGAATAAACCTGTTTCTCCAAACCGATGTTCCAATATCTACCAACAACAGATAAGGTATTAATTGTTCATAATCTTGCCAGAGAACCCCATTTCAAAAGCTCTGAACTGTGATTTAAAACATAGCTTTAAACGTACAGTAGTAGTTCTGATTGAGTTTGATGGTTTGTTTCTTGTGTGATTCAATTCAACACTTTTCTCTTTGACCTTGTTCATCTACAGCAACCTGATTACATCTAACTGGCTAACGTACAGCGGTTTGCAGTACCAGTACAAGATCTCTGATGCTCAGCAGCGTAAAGTGAAGAAGATCATCACCCACCCGTTATACAGCCAGATGACCTATGACTATGACATTGCACTTCTGGAGCTCAGTGAGCCACTGCAGTTTAGCAACACCATCCAACCAATCTGCCTACCAGCTTCCTCCCACGTCTTCCCAGCAGGCCTTTCATGCTGGGTCACGGGATGGGGAGCGCTCCGGGAAGCAGGTACTGAGCAGGAATCCTCAGTAGAAATGAAGCCTATTTTGTTCTAATGTAGTTTATTGTTGCAATTTTAATGTTTAATTCTGTTAGGCTGGAATTACCAGTGAGACTCTCTGTATGTTTTTGTGTTCTTTCTTGTCATAGTTAAGAAATCTACTTCCCCATCCTTCTTAGAGATTTGTTCATTTTTGTACTCCATCTTTTCCTCCATGCAGCCAGTTCCTTTCCTTCATCTCTTCCTTATTTTATCATGCCATTTTCTTCTGCATTAACGTCTTTGCCTTATTTTGCCACTTTCATCATAACACATGTCTTCTGATCAGTTACCCTGCCTTCGTCTTCTCTTATCTGTTTCACTTAGACCTTCTTGCATTTCCATAATTCAGCACAGATGTCTGCACTCTTGGGAAGTTTCTTAAACCTTTGTTGGTTAACACTTTCAGCTCTTTAGCACCTTTGATGCTATGAACAGAGAGGTGATGTATCAAAGTACTGACCCTTTTCCATGTGATCTTGCAGGACAATTGGCCATGACCCTCCAGAAGGCGTCTGTGAAAATCATCAATGACACGGTTTGCAATACGGTCACAGAAGGCCAAGTCACATCCAGGATGCTCTGCAGCGGCTTCTTGGCTGGAGGAGTCGATGCATGTCAGGTGAGACTGCGCAATCTTTTACAGGAAGAAAGGAATGAAAACGTGCTGCTATAGCTGGGTTTTCACGCCCATGTAATTATAGTGCGCTCACATCCAAAGTCAATCTAATGACCATTTCCCCACACCCAACTGTGCTCACCAGGGAGACTCCGGAGGCCCCCTGGTGTGCTTCGAGGAAAGTGGGAAATGGTTCCAGGCTGGCATAGTAAGCTGGGGCGAGGGCTGTGCACGTCGGAACAAGCCTGGCGTCTACTCGCGCGTCACCAAGCTGAGAGACTGGATTAAACAGGAGACAGGAATTTGATGATGATGACATCGAGGGCGGGCAACATCCAAGGTCTAAAAATAAGACGGGACATTTAGGTTTGGTTCAAGATTATTCTGTCCAAGTTTTATTCTTTTTAGCAGCAGGCTGATTGTGCTGTTTGGGGCTCGGCTTACTCAAGCACTTTATTTGGTTGCCAACACACACACAAGCCCCTTCAATCAAATACACACACACACACACTAAAATCAAGTTACACATATTGTATGTTTGTATAGATTTTAAAGACTTTTTTTTTTTTTGCAGTTAATACCCCATCTCATGTGTATGTTGATTATATTGTAAAATGTGTTCAAATATGAAAACATCTTAGAATAGGATGTAGTTCAGATCTTTCTAAGTGGAGAATTGTGAAAATTTGAACAATTATAATTTTGTTATTTGCTCTATAAAGCCTCAATTCTGACCTTATTGATGAGCTAACGGCTCTTCCAAGTACCAGTACAGCCAAAACAAATGCCCATTTAAAACAACTCAAATTTCTTAGCATATAAGGTTTAATTTTACTGCAGTTTTAATTAAAAAATATCTACTACATTATGCAAAGGTGGATTCTGAGTTGTTTTACGATGGAAACAATCCACTTTGGTCTTGACTCAAGCTCAGACTAGCTGCTGACTCATCAGTTTGGTCAGTATTAAACTATTTCTCCAAACTGGAGGTTTTTAAAAAGCTATTTTCAACAGGTAAAATATTAATTGTTCATAATCTTTCCACCAAACCCCATTAAAGCAATTTGGATTTATAGCTTTAAGAATAATTTACTCATTGCCCGTTGTTTAACTTTTTATTGTGGGTTTTATACAACTTTTAATGTGATTTTTTTTCTTTTAGTTTTTTAACTGTAATTTCTTTTTCAAATTGCTTGTTTTTAAACCTTTTTTTGTTTATCTGAACTTTTTTGTGGTCACATTTTCTTGCTCAAGTCAATGTTCCACCTTTATCTTCAGACTCAGGCAGGTTTAAACATAAATGACAAAAACTAAAATAGCCAAAACTATATATATTTTTTTTAAATAGGACAAATAGCATACTTGAACAAGTATTTTCATATTATGGTGAAATGCATGAAAACCAAAAGCTGCCTGGAAGGCAGAAGATGCATTAATCAATCTAAAAGCCCATTATTTGTTTTGGAAAATGGCCAGCAGTAAAGTAGACCCAGTTTGTAATTGGCAAGCGAAAACATCCAAAAAAATACCCGTGCAGTCATTGAATAATGAGGCTGGACTGATTCCCATCAGTGTTTATTTATTATTTATTTGTATTTACTCTTGCGCTGGCCCTGTGTGATTTGTGCACAATTTGACTAAATATTCTATTCAAATGGGGGGTGGAGGATAAGACGGAGGTCCAGCTGGCTTTAGCACATCTTCACTTGAGCTCAGGGTGATCCATGTCTCAAGCCACAGACGCCTGAGAGTTCAAACCAATCGGTGGCTGTTGAGCCTTTTTAGTTTCTTCTCCAGAGTTTCAAACTAATTTAATCAACTTTTTTGTGTTTGCTTCATTCTGGAACAGTTTGATCCTGGATAAGCTCTCAAAAACGTCACGTGTTATTTATTGAAGGGTGGAAAATAAAATCATTGAGGATTTTTCTCACGTTGCCTTTTTTATGAGTTTCTGCAGAAAATGCAAAATTATGGAAACAACAAACTATGGAAGGTGTAAATACCAGAATTAGTTGGAGAAGCCACAACTTTTAAAACTTTTTTAATGGTGTAGGCTGTGGTTTGAATATTAGTCCTTTTATTTCTTTTATTTGCTGTTTTATCTGTTTTTATACAAATGAGTGATAACACCATTTTGAAATTGTTCAGGACCTAATTAAATCACCTGTTTCTCTATGATGGGGTCTCGTTTTGTTGTGCATAATAAATGCGTGTGTTGGGACGCCTTGTCCTTTGCTCTCAGCAGAATTGTAATAATGTAGTTCTCTCTGGTGGTGAGCAGCATGCACACCTGGGGACCGGCGATGACAAGACAAGCTCATATCACCAAATAATACCTTCCTTTGTCACAACTCCATCTTATTACCCTTCCAAATGGGCATGTTGGCTCGAGGAGGAGGAGACACGTACAGTGGGGGTTCTACTGTCTCATCTGTCTTCATTAAACACAACACCAGTGGGGGAATAGGAAAATCAACACCGACAGAGCTGCTAATTTATGTATTCATCGTTTTTCCTTCATGGGAAGCTTTGTTTGTCACTTGAAACTCGGTGAGTGACTGATAACTTGCTACGATTCACCGGAGTCAACCTCACTGCTAAGGTGGGCAATTATGTTTCTTCCCATCGGTGTGTGGGTCTTGATTTTTCTGTCATGTTCGATAAATATCTGATGAACTGCTGAATGTATTTTAATCAAACTCAAAAGTCATCATTGGATGTACATAACAGATTTACTATCCAATTTAAGATGGCCGCCACAGCTAACTGATGTAAGCAAAGGCAAAAATGGCAATAGCACAAATACAGTTGTCCCTCTCTACTTCACGATTTGACTTTCACAGACTCACTCTGTTGCGGTTTTTCAAAGTAAGATTGAACATGAGAAAAGAAAAATTGTACAGGACACAGGATTGTTACAGGATAATATTACTCACATGATTGGGACTGTACGGGATACTGTACAGTAAAAAAGTTAATGAAAAAAAAAACATATTGCGAACAGGAGCTGCCACTTTGTAGTTTTCTCTCAATAAGCCTACACTGTATCCCGCACATAACCACTACATTTCCCAGAAGCCCCATTGCCACCTTCTGAAATATGTAGAGGGAAAGTTTTGATCTGATCGGAAAAAGTTTGGCACTTATTACAGTGATTCGGCACCCAGCGGATGCAGAGAGCCGGAACCCACAGAACCGGACCAAAACCAGACCTCCAGACCCATCGGTGAATCTCGCCTCTGAATGTCTGGCGCTCTTTCTGGAGCTCATCAGGACTTTTTTTTTTGGTCATCTTTTGGTCATCATGTAAGTCTTGTTTAAGAGTTTAGAACATTGATTGTGGGCCTTATTGCTGCAGGTCGGACCGGAACTAAGCCATTGTTGTTCTGCCTAGCTGGTGAGTAAAATTTAGTAGCTACATTCACAGTACTGAACATATGTTGTTAAAATGACGTAGGTTTAAGAGTTTAGAACATTGCAAGAGTGTGGGAAAGGTTTATAAAGCCTTAAAATATAACGTTGCTACTTCACAGATTTTCACTTATTGTGTGTGTGTGTGTGTGTGTGTGTGTGTGTGTGGGGGGGGGGGGGTGGAACGTA
>JARVLU010001073.1:19697152-19716106 GCA_031762415.1 Simpsonichthys santanae | reverse complement strand
TCTGGTCCTCTGGACATTCAAAAAACAAATTTTTTTTTTGCTTTGTTTTGTTTTGTTTTTTGAATGTCCAGAGGACCAGACTTAGCTTTTTTAGAGTGAAAGTGGTGTTTGTGTAAAAGTTCATAAAGTTCATTGAGTTCACATGAACAGCTACAGATTTTTTTTTTAGTCGCTTTAAGACACCACTTTTGTCTTGGTCACTTTTGGACCAGCTTGTGAATTTGGTCAAAAGACTTGACTTGCACATTCCTTGCAAGCATGCTCCGACAAGACCTGAACTAAAAAAGTCAGAAAAAATGGTTGTAAGCTCCGTCATCCAGGCAGATAACGAGAAAACAGGTTAAATCATGTCATCTGGACCAGTTCCTTTAAGGGAAGAGTGAGCAAGTTGGCCATCTGTCCTAAAACATTTGATTACATGATGATTGATTGTTTTGCATACAAGTCTACTTCTGAGGTTCCAACAGGAGGACGGGCTTGAAACACAGCAGTGAAGGCTACTTCTGGTTGGCAGGCTGCAGACTGACAAAAAGTCCTCTGGATGAGGGACAAAATGTTTCTCACTTAAAGAAACTGGTCTAGATGACATGAGTTAACCTTTGTTGTTGTTAAAGTCAGAGTTCAATCAGACACAATGAACTCCTGCACTGATTACCTTTAGAGAAAAATAGAAAATATTAGTGCTATTTATTTTTAGTTAATGTTTCTTACTAATTTTTGACATCTAGCAGCAAAAAAAGTCAACGTTCATATGTGGTGGTGTGGTATTTATTGAATCGTTGTTTGTTTCTGTGTGATTTTCTTCTGATACAACTTTGTGCAGGTGGTCTTGGTAAACTTTCCATTTATTTCTAGTCATTTGTGTGTCTTTGAATCAGTATTTGGACATTGATGGCCTTCGTCTCTGTCTTCTTCTACATCAGTGTGGAGGCAACCGGCCGAGGAGAGAAACCCAGACATGTGCCCCGGCCACACTCTCCAGCTCCTCTGCCGAGACATTCCCAGGTCAGAAAATATGCACAGTTCCTCCAGTGAGTTTTGAATCTGCCCTGGGGTCTGAACAGTGGGACGTGTCCAGAAAATGTCTAAAAAGAAGTGTTCAAGAGACTTCTTAATCAGAAGGCTGAACCACCTCAACTAACTCCTTCTTTTCTGGACCAAATTGGCCTGTTTTTAAAGATTACATTTGTTTAGTCTAGGGAGGCATTCTTGACTTTTTTTTTTTTTTTTTTTACTGTAGAGTTCTGGGAAAAGCATGCAATGTTGTCTCATAATGACCTTTGACCCTTGCTGTGTCTGATGTGGCACTGGATGCACACATAGATAACAGGTTAGATGTACTGAGCTTTATTTCTACAAACTCAAGTAATTCAAAAAGCTATCTAAAATATTATTTACAAGATAGTACATCCCAACAGAAACTTCACTTCATGAGATCTAAAGTATTACTTGAAGCTGTGAAAGTCTCTTTAAATAAAATCAACATTTAATGTGCTTTTTCTTTTTCATTTTACCTTGCTTGGTGTAAAATGTGTATTTTTTCCATCTTGCCAGTAACAAGGTCAAAGCACATTTGGCCTCTTACATTTTAATCCGCATTTCTCAAAAAGGAATATAATTTCATGCCACTGGGTGCACAAGCTGCTACGTTTATGTACATTTCTATTTGAAGTTTGAGCTGTGTGTGTGTGTGTGTGTAGGGGGGGGTTGCCTGTCTGAATATATGCAGTTTATGTCCCTGTTTACACATCTTAATGTGTGAATGAAAGCCGAGGACAGGCCAGTGTTAATGGCCAAAGCGACTTGTCAGGCACTGGAGGGCACATTTAGCAGTTGCATCGACACAGTGACTTTTCCGTCACGTGGTTGGAGTTAAGTGCCGAGCAGCCTCCACAACTTGACCTCCACCGATTAAAGAGCTTTGCACTTGACCCCGCTTTCCCTCTCCTTCATTTGAACTGATAGGAATACTTTCACATTAGGAGAGATCAGGAAGCAATGGACAGATGTCGGCAATGATCCGACTACCGCTGGACAGCTGCCTCCATAGATTTATTCTGAGGCTGTCTCTCCAAATGTAAGTACACGCCACGGTTCAACGCCAAAAAACAGGAAAAGATAATGGCACTGCGGCTGACCTTTAGATGAAATGTGAATTCGACACACACAATGCATTTAAGTCGCCACGGTAACCATCTGACATAAAAAAAAAAAAAAATGTACCCAGAGCTGAAAGTTAATTTAACATGAAACCAGGTCTTTCAAATAAAACACAAACCATACAAAACTCTGCTCTCTGTTCGTGCTTTGCACCGATCCCACCCCTGAATGTTGCAGATCCATTTTATTTCATGTCTTCGCTCCAGTTCAGTTCATTGTCTAACCTTTAGTGCTCATAAAATATTAGTGTTGTCAATTTTCTCCTGTGCAGTAACATTCATGTATTATTGCTCACCTGTGAAACGCTGGCGGTAACGTAATTGTCTTTGTGTGTGCGTGCGTGCGTTTGTGTGTTTGTTAGCAAATCTCTCAAACTAATAAATAGCATTTAATGAAACTTTGATAAAGTAAGCACTGACTGAACATCTAAAACTGATTTTTGGTCAACCAAGAGTAGGTGGTCACAGTTAATCAATCGGAGCTAATGCATAAATGGCTATATAGGTGTCAGTTTTACAGATGTTGAGTTTAACTTTGATTTAATGGCAGGTTTGATTCATTTGCAACACCTCCTTTGAGCATGCACAGATTGCAGAAGATCTCACTATGTTCGGTGAGATTGTTTAAAAAAAAAAAAAACGATTTGGTCAAAACTGCTACAACTCATTTCTCAACAAAGTTTAATCCTGCTTTATAATTTATGCGGTCACGTATTTCTTCCAGAAATGCTAGATTTTTAAAATGCTGTTTTTATATGTTAATGAAAATGCACTAGAGTTTATTTGCACTTATTTCTCCCAGCAGCAAAGACAGAATGCAGCTGATGTACGTTCTCCACAACGAGACAGAAAAACATGAAGAGGGAAAAACAGAAGGAAAAAAAAAAAAAACCTCATTGCAGAACAAGGCAATTGGCAAAGAAGTGTCAAGCTTGGAATAAACAACCTCTTCCCCCAAATGCCATCCATTGTGTCTTGTCTAGATAAGGCTTCTAAATCGGGCTGGAAAATGGGAACTCCATTTCTCTCTGCATGGAATTATCATCCCTTTGTTTTGAGTTGAGCTCTTTTGTCTCGTTCTCGGCGCGGGTGTGCTTGTGTGCATATGTGTACAGACAAAAAAAAAAAAAAAAAAAAACAGACGGTAGTGCTGAGTAGTTGAACCAAAGAGTCCCAGAGGGGATGCTGCACCCATCTCATGTTTGATCTGGCTACTAAGCTCATTAGTGTGACTCTTACAGAACTTCTGAGAGATTGAAAGGGGGTCTAACAACAGATACCACCCACCAGCTTGTGGCGCCCAATGCACGATGAGCTACATGCGTGAGAACCTCTGTTTTTCTATGGCTCGGTCCATTGCAAGCATCCTCAGCTTGTGTCTCTGCAGATGGTCTCGTCTCTAATGGTGCCCACTTGAACTCATTTCTATCCTTTTTTTCTCTCACGTTGCATTCCATCTGCCCATACCACCCATCCCATCGTTTTTCCGCTCTGCTTTTTTGTGCCCAAATTGCAGTCTAACAGCTTTTTAAGAGCTGTTTTGCTGGAGCTTAATCCTCCTAGCCGCCCCTTTCAGCCTTTATTCCATTGTGAAAGTCTTGGCTCAGACTTATACACACTAAAAGCTGCTGGGTTAAAAACAACACAACCCAGCATCGCACCAAATTTTGACCAGCTATGGGTAGTTTATCTAACAAGGTTGAGTCAGGTCCTCTGGGCAGAGCTGTGCAGAGAACATGACTCAACTTGGTTAGATATATCTGGATTTTTGAGCATTCATTAGGACATGGGTAGTTTATCTCAGTATTGGATTATCAGTTTGACCAAGTATACAGGGTTATTTTTTCCCCAAATCAGGATAAATAATTAGATTGTTTAATTAGATCTACTAAAAAGTTGAGTTGAAAAAGACCAACCCCAAATCTAGATTATAAGATAATCAAACTTGAGTCGGTGCTAGCTTGCTAGTGCTAACAGCTTTTAGCATCAGCTAACTCACACAAACTAATGCTACGTTAGGATCCCAAACTCACTATCTAGTACAAACTAAAACTACTGTATAAACAATGCCAACCAGAGTGAATCTTTACCAACAAATTGTTTTTACCCTTTTTCCTTTTCTCATTGCATCCTAAAGCAGAACACATCCAGTTTAGTCTTAAAATTGCGAACTGTGAAGAAGGACACAACTTTTCTCCAACTCAACCACTGACTCAAACGTTTTTAGCCAATATTAAGGCAACCCAACACAACATTATATTAGCATTTGAGTTATCAAAACAACCCATTAGTTTTTTTTTTTCTTCCAAGAATGGACCACTCCTGGAAATCTCTCATCCACCAGCCCCAGTCATCCTCGCCCAGGGCATTTTCTTCTATTCCTGCATCCAGCACCATCCTCTCATTCTTCTGCTCATACGCCTGCAGTCAGTGAAGCATGATCCCAATAATCAATGCCTTGCAAGACCCCCTCCCCCTTTGAGAGTTATATAAGGTGTTACTAATTGTTGATTTTCTTTCCCTGAGGCTCTTCCTGCCATCACTCTGCTTTTTTAGACTCCGTTAGCTGTCGTCTCTTCTCTGGAACTTTCTCTCCTCGTCCTTTTCCCCTTTTCCTCTCTCGCATCCCGTCTCGCTCTCTGCATCCATGGTGTGAAAATCACAGGAGTTCGTGTCAGGGCTGTCAACACAACACTCAAAAAAGCACGTTGGAAGAGGGGGGGGGGGGGGAGGAGTGGGAGTTGTGGTGGCATCAGAGGAACAAAAGAGGTATAAAGTTTAGAATGGTGAGGTAAAATGGAAAAAGTGGGCCTCTATCAGCTCTCCAGTAGCAAAGCAGCAAGTCTTGGAGGGGGTAGATTGATGGAATGGTGTAATCAGTCTGTCTCCAAGGTCGTCACCGTGAGACTTTTCCCCCTGCTGGGATGGGGAGATGGGGAGCACACATCAGGGGCAGTGGTGATTGCATGGGCGAGCAGCATCAAAGTTTCTCTCTCCCACAGAAGTGGATGGTAAATAGCATCATATGCATAAAAGAAGAGATGCCTGGAGTAAGACAGGTGGACCAAAGAGTGCTGATGTGACACAGTCAATGTGCGAGTGTGTAAATGTGAATGATTGCCGCAGCTCCTGACAGCATGCACACACAATGCCCTGCTCACATGCACACACAGCGTTGAGCTCTCGTATCTTCAGGGTTTCTAGTGGGCAAAAGCAGCTCCCCAAGTGTATGATTCTAGCGTGGCTTTTAAACTGGTTCCCTAGTCTGCAGCCCCGGAGCCAGAGAGCTGCGCCGACTCCGAGTAGGCAGATACCAAGTGACTGGCTGGCAGGAGGACAAGGATCAAAAAGCTATGTAGAGTTTAAAACCAAGAAGAGAAAGAAAGAGTCGGGAGTCTAAGGTGGTAGTATGAAATTGTCTGAACACTTCAGTGGGCCATGTTAAGACGCTGATTGAGCTAGTCTTGTCATTTCCTTCCTGCCTATAGCCATCCGCCCCCCATCACCACTCCTGGTGTTCTTTCACTGCAAGACGGCTTCAAGCTGGGTTTGTGTCACAGTTCCAGCCCCTTTCTGTCCCTCCTTTTTTCCTCTTCTCTCTTTTCTTCAGAGTTTCCATCTCTCACTAGGCATGCTCACATAACACAGTATAACCAGGACTCAGACAACGTCTGGTTACCACGGTGTGATTTCTGAATGGACCAAAGCAGCTTGTTGGGTCCTAACCAGCCTATTGCTGTTGCCCCATTGTGCCACCAAGTAAAGTATTAACAAAGGCTTAATGGTCAAAATGTGAAAAGGTGAGTCAGATTTTCATCAAAGTTCATGCTCAATAATCCAGGTAAAAAAAATCCAACAATGTTTAGTCAGGTCATCTGGATGATTTTTTTGTTGTTGTTAGATGTTTCGTCCATCCAAAGGACTTCATCAGTCCGAGAATCCAAAAACAAACTCAGTCCCATAAGCAGCACACTCACATAGTGGACCAACCAGTTTGCTGGGGATAAAATGGTGGCGGATTTGCAGCTCAAGCATCAAGCACTATCATCACTACATGAGATGTAGTTAGTGCAACCATCTGACCATGGGATGTAAAACTCTACACAACAATAAACAGATTCACAACCAAGGAGAAAATCAATGATGACACACAGGAACTTTGCATTAATTAAAAAAAAAAAAAAAAAATGGCCAGTCAAATTTCTGACCAAATGCCAACTACCATGTCATTTTATTGACTTATGGAAATGGACAAAGCCACTGAAAATAGGTCAACAATTGCAATGTCCTTGTTGCCATTAACAGTTACGAAGTCGAACAATTTATTTGTATTGGGACACATTTGCACACAAATTTGTTAAAAAATGTGGTTAGGTTGAAATGGTAAACTTGCCAGTTTGGAAGATGTTTTGCAAAAGTCGTGTGAAGAGTGTGCAGAGATGATGCAGATTCACTCTAAAATCTCCACGTGAACGTCCGCTCCGAGATTCTACACTTGTCCAGTTGTAGCGTATTTGTTTACCTACACAGACTACAACCAGCTTGATGTGGGTCAACCACGTGACTCGTGATTTTCTACAGATTCAGCCGAGCGCTTTGTTTACACTAAGCAAATTCCCGCATTTCAGCTTATGTATGTCTGGATAACTACTTTGTTCTGGAGTCAACTCTAACAAGCTGCACCATATTGCAGCTTGATAGAGTTTATAGTTTATAGCTCAGGATAATCTTTTAATGTATTTTTTCATGTCTTGCAATTACCTTTAATGTGTAGCTCTGCGGCTAGCAACTGATTTCTGCTTCACTCTTTCAGTTTTGTGAAGCAAGCTTCATTTCTAAAAGCGCATCTCTGCAGGATGAGGTCTTCTTGATTAGGGATTGATGAACAGAAGCGACCTAAAGATGGACTGATCTTTGTAAAAGTGCTTTCTGACTCTCTCCCTCCTCTCTTTTTATGACCAGTATTTGGCTGAAAGGTTTTTGATACAATTTACTCTGCTTTTAATCGTTATCTTCTTTTACTTTTCAAAAGCCTTGGCTTTAGCGAACGCATAACAGCTGACAACAGTGGATAAAATAATAATGGGTCACGACACGTGACAGAGAGGCAGCTCAAAGAAAGAAATTCCCAGGCGCAGACATGACAAGTAAACAAAACAAGTAAATATACTGATAAATGATAGATTAAAAACTCATAAAACAATGCAGAGACAATATTAAGAATGCCCCCATCGCTTGTCGTTTTCAAAAAATGCTTTGGAAATTAAAACAAAAGGAATTCTCAGCATAAGATTCTGCGCTGGGACTAAGAGCCTCGTGCTCTGGGGTATCAATTAATTTAGTCAAGGGATTTGCGGCCTGCTCTTCCTAATTGAGCCCAGTGGAGACCCCCTTGGCTCGTCGCGATAGGAAGTAGTGCGTTTCATAATTAATACTTTTTCACCCCCCCTCCCCCCCATTATTATTATTTTTAATGAGGGTGATATTGCTGTAAATTCATGCATCTCATTAGAGTAAAAGGGCCGTCGACGACATTGTTCACTTTCTGCAGTGTTTGCTGCGAGAGCGAGATGAATAGGAGACAACCTCATTGAGAGGCACAGTGAAGTCAGAGCTGTGTGCTTTTGTGTGTGTTTGAATATAAAGTGCAGCGAGCTCAATGAGAGTCTCATTAGTGTTGCCTAATATGTGTGCTTTTTAAAGCTTAGAGGTTAATGCCTGACTTGCCTCCATTTCATAGGAGTTCGCTTTAATTTCATGCAGAATTCTTGTTTTTTTTTTTTTCTTTCTGAAGAGCCTCTTCACAGAAAGCAGCAGAGCTCTGTTGTAAACTCGGCATCCAACAGAAACACAAAGGCACACAAACACTTTTAATTAAACGTGTTTGAAATTGGTTCTTGTCACTCATTCCCTTGTGATTCATCCACATTACTAAACATTTTTTCTGAACTTTATTTCCAATCTTTCCTGTCCGGGGGCTGCTATAACTCCTGGCGATTAAACAAATGACCTCCTCTCCCAGGAGACCCATGGATTCAGTGGGAAACAACAAGAGGGTGATTTACAATGCTGCCACCTCTTTGGTCTTTACACACACCATTCAAATTGCCATTTGTTATCGCTCGCCGCCGAAAGGTGGACGATAAAACTTGCAGAACGTAATCATTGGGTGTACCTCTACAACTAATTAACTTTTGAAGTCTGATTCAGGATGGCTGTAACAATCAACTGATCTTAAAAACACAAAAAATTGCTATGATTTACTCAGTTTTACAGAACTTGAGCTAGTCTGGTGTGGTAGTAGCTGAAAGTCATTAGCAACTAGGCCTGTCGTGATAAACAATAAATCAATTAATCGCATGATAAATTCAAATTATCAACCTCATTTTCATTAATTGGCTTTATCAGTTCTTTGTGTCTCTCTCTTTCTGAAGACATGGGATGACAACAGCTCAACTCCGGAGCTCTTCACTGACCCCTCCCTTTCTCTTTTCATTTAAAAAAACAGTTTAAACCATCTAAAATTGCGTTTTTGGATCGTTAAAAGCAGCTAAGCGGAGAAGCTAAGCTAACAGGCCGGCCTCGAGGAAAACAACCTCCGTCTTGCCGAAGCTCCATAGTTCACAGTTGAAACCCGTGCCTTTGTGTAAAAAGTTGTTTTTCCTCTGCAAAAAGAAGCTGAGAACTTCTTTAATGATTTTTTATTAAAAACTTTGTGTAAAAAATGCTAATGCTAAAGAGCTGAAACCACACCGAGCATCTGCCATTTTGAGAACCGAAGAGAGACAGCCCATGTCACGTCAAGGGGCCTCCCTCCCATTTTTCTTAAAGAGACACGTTGCTCGTTCCCTCACTATCCATCCTTTGATTCAAACAGTCTTCTACCTCATTATGGTCGTCAAAAAAAGGTACTACACTCCAAAAAAAAAAAAATAATAATAAATTAACCACCAATTCTTCTTAAATTTGACAATAACTACTAATTTTTGTCAAATTTCAAACAATATTATCGTTAATCGCAATAATTTCTGAGACAATTAATCGCCCAGCAATTTTTTTTATAGTGACAGGCCCATTCGCAACACATACTTGGAGTGTGACCTTTTGCATTATTGCACAGGGTTGCTCATTACAATATTTTTAAGGCTTGACCAAAATGGGTAAAACTGTCATTTCTTCATTCTGTTTCATAAAACGATTTAAAGCTCTGGAGGCGTTACACATTCCTTCAAGGAACGCTAGGCCATTAATTATTAAATGATTTAATCTGTTTCCATAAACTCTTAGATGTGCTGCAAATATAAAATGTGAAATATTTTCAACAATAATCACCGTGCAATTTTTTTTTTCAAGTTAAAGATGACTTAAAGCTTTAAGAACGCATAAAAAGGAGGGGAATTTGTTTTGCCTGCTGACCTCCGTATACATCCTGCTTTCTGCTGAGAGAAAACGGAGGGGAAGAGGGAAACTAATTTCCTGAAACTCCATCTCTTAAGCGTTGATTAGTAAAAGGAGCATAATTAGGATGAAATGTGAAGTCAGGGTTTTTTCAAATTGCACCGCTTCCTCCAGAAAAACCAGGCCATGATTAATGAATAAATGATTAATGAAGGAACTAATTAATCAATTAATTATTAAGCAAGCACTCTGAACAAGAAATGGGTAGGTTGACAGTGAGCAGTGAATATACGGGCTGTTCAGGTTGTGTGTTAGACATGAAAAAAGGCAGATTCGGGATAATCTGGCTGTTTGTTCTGTCAGTTTGTTTTGTCTGCTGTTAGAAGAGGAGGAGCATGACTGGAGATGGAAGCATGTATTACTCCTGAGGTTCCTCAGTCAGTCAAACAATCTTTTGTTAAACTTAAAATCCTTCATTAACAGTAAAATAGCATAATATTTCTAATCAACGCTGCAGAAAAGTCCAAGAGTGATGCAAACTTCTCTCCTCCCTTGTCTTTAACTAGGACATCCCCATCAATCTTTAATCTGCAGTGTGGGTCTGCTCCTGTGTGACCAGGCTGATGTGTCTGATGGGACATCACAGCTGGGATTGATGTATGAAACAAGCTTTTCCAATGTAACTGTGATATATTGGACCATTTCAAGTCAAGTTTGACCTTTTTCCCCCCCACAATATTAATCACCACAGTGAAAGAATACATGTGTGATGTATCCTTCCCCCAAGGAGCTCTGCACACTTTCTTCTTTGGCACCTTTAAAGGAGATGGAGATCTTTTTTTAATGTCTGTCAAAAGTCCCCAGAGCTGCGAAACATCAAGATATGGGAAAATACTATTTTATAAGCCGATCAGTTTATTGTTCCCATTAAAATGCAGCATTGTTGTTTAAAGCTGTATTTCCCTCCACCCTCCCGTGACAACCTGAAACGCTTCCTCAAAGCAAGAGCATAAAAGAAGTAGCTTTCATCCCTTGCATTTCTTTCCCCTTGCCGTTTACTGTTGGCCTTATTAGGAGTTGTGAGTGACGAGTGTGCTGGGTGAGTCTCAGGGGGCTTTGATGGTGGCAAGCGATGGAGCTGAAGCAGGCTGAGGGCGAGATCATGCCTACGTTTATCCCCCTTAAAGTGCTTCATAAAGTTCTTTGTCTGTAACCATTTTCCCTTCTAACACGCCTTTTATTCCTCTGTTCGTTCTAGTTTATTGTTGCTCCCAAATGGCCTCTGGCTGGACTAGTGCTGTATTCTGTCCTAATCACACCGTGGCGTTGCAGATTCCCTCAGAGTCAACTGGCTGTGAATAGATCTTTGTCGCACAGGGTGGGCTGGCTCATTAACTGTGAAACCCCGGACATATGGTGGCTGTGTGTTGGGATGTATCGTAGCAGAGAACGTCATGGGCTGGGCCTCTGACCCCTGCCTGGCCTTTAGCACCTTACCGGCTGCACCAAAGTTTGCAGTTTGATGAACTTATTCACTTCATTGTGCGCTTTGTCTCGACGTGCGTTTTCTGACTTCAAGTGAAGAATGTTTAGTGCCCAGTAAAGGGACAGATGTGTGCTATGTGATTGTTTTACCAAACAGACAGTTTCCTTTGGCTGGAGTGAAACATGCAAATTTAAGAATCTTCCATGGCTACTTTTCTTATAGCATGTAACACAGATTTATGGGGGTGTAGTTACCCAGTCCCAAGTTTTAGTATGTGGTTTATAAGTAGAAATTTACTATCACATATCTATGTCTGAGTCCCAAAACCAAATTTAAGGCCTAGCATTTTATTTTTTTTTTTTTTTTTGATGGAATGCATATTGTCTGCTGTCTTTCCTGCCCATTAGATAAGGTGTGGTGGCCATCTTGGACTGGGTTGACTGCAAAGGTTATTCAGTTGTAGAAGTACAACTCAATACATGCTGCAGGTTTCATAAAAAAAAAAAAAAAACATCCAACAGTTAATTAAATATTTTGCTAACAAAGTTGACTCTAAGAGTTAACCCTATTTAAGAGGTAATCCTGTGAAATATTTGCTGTTTAAGTGAAGTTGCAGAAAAGTGTTGAAATACAGGATGTCATAGCTTGTGATGGAATTGTCACCTGCTCGATGTGTACCCCACCTCTTGCACAGTGATTGCTGGACATGGGCACTACTAACCCCCCGGACACGTAAAGTGAGAAGAAGGTAAAAGATACATGGATGGATGGACGTCAATAGGCTGTGCGATTACAGTATTACTTTATTGTATTTACACTTGTGGTTGTTAACTTAGGTTATGTTCAAACTGCAGGCAAAGATGGCACAAATCTGATTTCTTTGTCCACGTGCAACTCATATTAGTTTTTTTTTTTTTTTTTTTGACAGTCTAAAAGTGGCCTCCAATTTTTCTAAACTGACTCAGGTCTTTTTCATACGTGGTCCTAAAGCGGCTACATATCCAATATTTTTCCAAGCGACTGCATGATGAGCAGTCATGTTGCAATTTATCCAACTTTTAATACAGGGAAGTACAGGTATGCAGATTGATCCAAGTTCAGATCATTTTGATGCCAACCTCATGCAGTTTAAATCTTGGACCTCGGTACGTCTTCATCTACAGAACAGAAGCCAAGTTGCTTTATCTTGGTTCTTTTAATTTGCCATGTTCTGGGTGGCTATGAATCTACAGCAGCATATGAAACCAACATTGTTGGCGAACTGTATTGATGCTAAAATGATGGGTTCAATACTTCAGATGTTTCACCTTCAGTGCATCTCTCATTCCAGAAATACAATATTGTGACTGAGTAGCCGGCAAGAGGCAAAAATCAAACGTAAACACTAGACAACAATTGTGTCAGATAATAATTTAAATGGTTATAATTGGACAACTGCAGAATCAATACGCACATGCTAACTTGTGTATATTTCTGTAAACACTGCATGCTGTGTGTGACATCATGTCTTCTTCTATATGTGGGTCACTTTAAAATGATAGTGTTCACAATTGAGTCTGATGGAAAAAAGAAATAAACAATCATAATTGTGCATTAAAACTCACAGTGTGGTCATATCCTTAGATCCTAAAGACTGCCTGCTTTCACAGCGGCAGTCTGTTTTGGCTTTGTGTGTGGTGGTGGTTGAATGGGGGATTTAGAGAGAGGCAAGTTGTGATAGGCACATTTTGCCACTGAAGTAAAGTAACGCTGGGAGGTACAAGCACGTATCTTTGGTGGCCAGCCGTCTGCAAAGTAATCTCCATTTGTCGTGGTGCGATAAGACTGAGTCTAATGAGGATGTCCATAGTGTCCACTACAGTAGAACTTCCACTCTTAAAAGGGCCCGGACAAATGAAGAAATTAAAGAAAGCGTGCAGCTTCTATCGCCATGTCTGGTTACATTACAACGATGACAAAAGCGTAGCCTTTAGCTTTTGAAGCACGTCTTTTGAGGTATTTTCTTCTCTTTTAGGCGCCACATCTGTATGTTTGCAAAACAACACTTACTTTGCAGGTCGCATCTGCAGCGAGGCCTCAGGTTTGCAGCTCCAGTAAACAAGTGAAGTGTTACAGGCTCTTAAGCCCATCTGGTGTGATGATCGATCATTAGACGGAGTGTGGAGATAACTCGCTCAACTTGCCTGCTGGCTACCACTGATCCCATATCACTCTCACAGGATATGGTATGAATCACAGGAAGTTGAGATCAATCTATACAGATAGTGCCACATGATTACAAATGAGGGGAAGGGGGATCTCGTTTTGGCTTAGCCGCTCACATGCCTTGGTGTCTGGCTATTTTTGTGGGTGCTTGGGACGTGCACAACTGCGAGTGTTGAATGATAGATTATTTTTAAATCCCCCTCCACCACCCTCACCCCTTATTGAATTCTGATATTTGCTGTGCCCAATCTATAATAATCTGCCCTACCTATACGCGTTTAAGAAAACTCAGTCCATCCTGCTCTTAAATCTCCCTTCTTGGGGGAGTCGTCTTTTAAATCTTAATTAAAACAGACTCCAGCCCCCCCGCTCCATCCTCCCAGGGGCTGGCTGAAAGCAGCTTAGAACAATCAAGAGGACGGATTAGAAGTGAGAAGAAAAGACGAGAAGAGGCGAATCAAGAGGAGGTGGAGGAAGAGGGGGCGCAAATGAATGGCTCGGCTGAGAAGCATTTTGATGGGGAAAATAAAAATGACCCCTTCCTTTTCCTTCAGCCCCCAATCCTCTCGCCTCTCTTCCTCCTTTTGCGTCGTCCTCGCCTCTCTCAGGGCTCTGGAGTCTTGGCCTGACCTATTGACATTCAGCTTCTTGGCAGATTAAGCAGCGAATGGAGCCTCTGGAAAGGGTAAACACACCGGAGGAACAATGACCAACAGGCAGCAACCTTATTGGATTCTAATTAACTGCCAGGAGAGACGGCTAGGGGCATGTTAAGTGCTTTGGGACACAAGTTAAACCCCCCCAGACCTTGAGTACCACTACTCACGTCACCCGCACAGCTCTTGCATTTCCCTTTTCGTGCCTTTCTGTCTCTTTAATTTCAACCAGTTTTCCTTCTGTTTCACACGAGCAAAGGCAAAGTGAAAGTTTTAAAAGCTTTCCAGGGCTGTCTCTTCTCTCCCTTTCTTCCACCTCTTCCTTTTTCTTTTTTTTTTTTTTTAAAACAAGGTGGAACACGGCCTGTCCCCCAGGGGTAGCTGTTTGAGAGATCAGGTTAAAACGGGCTGAAAAATCGGCAGAGATTATTTTATATTAAAAAGATTGAATTATCTGCAGCGAGGGGGTGAGGATGGAGGACAGCAAAATCTTTTTTTTTTTTTTTTTTTTGCAGTGCCCTCAGGAGGAGCACTACCATGTGGGAGCGAGAGAGATAAACGAGAAGGAGTGAATAGTTGATCCTCAGTGGTCACAAATCAGGAAAAATAACAACTACTTTCCTCCCCTTTTTAAACGCTTCCATCAAAAGACACAGCACTAATTTGAGAGAGTTCATGCTGGTCTCTGTACACGTATGAACTTGTGCACACAAGCAGTGGGTCTTCTGTCTTTTATTGGTCCTCTGATTAGGCTAACTCGCAATGGTGATGTAGTTTCAGGGGTCCCCAGTAAAGAGCCACAGGCACTAATTAGACAGGGGCTCATTAATGTGTTAGCGTGAGATAGGGTCTGGGCCACCATGGGCTGAGGCTGAGACAGAGGGGAATAAAGCAATGCCCCAGTGGAGACAGGCCATCATCACCTCAGCTAGCATATAAAGCAATTCATTAACTGGTGCGGAAATACACATGCACACACGAAAAAGTCATAAACTCACAAGCGTGCAAACTCCAACACCTCACAGTGAATATGTACACTAAAGGTTATGAGAATATACCGACTGCTTGTTAGCACATTACATGGGATCAAAGAGGCAACGGATGGAAAGATAGAGGGTTGGAAGTTTTTTATTTGTTGAAGATAAATGGCGACCCGGTTTTATGTTTGTCCTTTGGCAGAATAGAGGTTTGTTCTGTTTCCCCCGAAAAAATGGACAAATCTCTCCTCTCATCACCGTCATGTGAGAGTCTTTGAAATCCTCTGAGTCCTTTTTTTTTTTTAAATCAAAGCTTGAAGGAAATGAATATGAGCTTCAGTTGAGATCCAAGCCTGGAGGTGTAAATGGGATCCACATGACCACTGTCCATTTCCACACCATTACCGCTACAGTCATGGCTGTAATGAGTTGAATTGGGCCATTGATTTCTCTCATGCATCCTTGCTTTCACCCACAAAACCAGTCTGTGCCAATTCTGCTGTAAACCCAGTTCTCTTTTTGTCAACAGAACATCTCATGCTCTAAACCAACGTGCAAACCATGAAAGAATCCTCATACATACTTATGCACACAGCCAATGCAATATTATATAACTTATGGGGTTAAACTTGGGGCTTAAACGCTCCTGGATCTTTATGGAGTTGACTTGAGGCACTATAGTCTATCAAAGGACTGTTCAGAAGAAACAAGTTAAGCCAAGTTCTATAGTTCACTTTAATGGACTAATCTAAAGTGTGACGACTCAAGAGGTTCTATTGACTAGCTTCAATAAGCCTCCAATCAGGTCCGACAAGCCTCTCAGTCTTTGGTCAGCTGTTTTAACCAGCCTGTGATTGAGTGGCTTCATTAAGAGCCTATTTATCTTTCCCTTGACCACAGTCCTGAAAAGACTGATGACACGCTCAACACCCCCAAGTACCGCCTCCACAGAAACCTGAGCAGATGCACAACTGTATTAGCACATGAACAACAGCAACATATAATCACCGTCAAAAAGTGTATTCATTTTATTAAACCATCCAACACCATACCATCTCCTCATCAGCCATCTGTGTAGTGCGCCACCACCTCACAAATACATTCTGCAAAATGTTCGCGGGGCCCGAAGCTTGTTTTGGCATGTGTTGTTAAATGTAATCCTGCCTGCACAAAATAGCGGACCACATGAACTCGTGACCTCACAAAGACAGAAAGACGCTCCCAAACAAGCCACAACAAACAGCTCTCTGTAGCCACTCTGCCTTTGATCTGAAGGAGCCGAGATGAAATCTGTCTCCTCTTTCCTCTCTTCTCTTTTGCCCTTTTCTATTTTTCTTTACAGCATCTCCTTGCATGTGTCTCTCCCCTCCTGCTGAGCAGGTGCATTAAATGAGGTGACTATTCCGGCAGCGTTGGGCTGCACCTAAAAGTGCAGTCTGTGAAGAGAGCTTTTCTCTGCCTCCCTCTCATCTTTTATCCTTTTCCATTGCCCCATCTCCTTTACCCAACTTTTTTCCTTTCCCTTTATCCTTCTCCAGCCCCTTTACTCCTTTTAATGCGTTCCCTCGCATTCCTGAATATGAAACAGAGGACCGCGCCTCTCATCAGTTTGAATTCATCAACACCTCTCTGTCTATCCCCCCTCTGCTCGTCTCGCTTTTAGCTTATTGTCTATTTAGCTATACATCTAATTGCACTGTCTCACTTATGTAATTAGTGCAAAAATAAATGGCTGCCACAGTTTTGTGTCTCCCCCTTCACCCTTCCCGTTTCAGGCTTGGAGAAAACAAATTATGGAGAACAATAGGTACAAATGGCTTCTGCACCAAACCACATGATGGATGCATCCTGGTTCCCTGCATCTCATCCCTTTCTCTTTTTTTTCCTCTCCCTCCCTCCCTATACTCTTTTTCCTTTCTCCATTATCTCCAGCTCTATATGTCTCTGTTTGGAAACTGGAGAGGAGTTGAGCGCTCTCTCACCCAACTACCCTATCACTGTATGGGTATATCATCTGTCTTCCCCTCTTGGCAATGACACTATATTCACACTGACAAGATATTAAGCAAACTCCGTTTTTCCTGNNNCTTTCTCTTTCTTCCCCTCTTTGCCTTTCCCCGTGTTGTCTCCAGTGGTTTTCACGTCTTCTCCACTATCCCCCAGAGCCTTCTGCAAACCACGACTGCAAAGCAAACGCCTGGGACTTTCTAAAGCTAACAGTGAGCGTCCTGTGCCACAGCCCCATCTGTGGATAGTCTGAGCGGGGAACAATTGGTCCCTCTCCTCCTCTGCTTCGTTCTCTTTCCAGCCCCCCTTGGGATCTGCAGGACGCCAGGATGCCTCTGTCAGATGGGTGCAGCGTGCTGGAACAATGGCTGGGCTGCTTCCTTTAGAAAAGAGGTGTTCGGTTTACCTTAGCCAGCATTAACTAAGTGTTCTTGTCCTCCCTGCAGCATCTTTACAGAAACATTATAGATGAAGAATCAAGCAAGAAAAGAGCATCTTCCACACCCCACACTGTCCACACTGACACACAATCTCTCTCTCTGCTCAAGTGTACATTCAAGATTCAATATTCAGCCTGAGGTGTTGAATTATCAACTTTTTATTAATCCCCCACAGAGTTGCAGTCAGTATCTCCTTTGTTGTTGTTTTTTTCTTCCACCTCTGTCGCGCAAGAAGAAGCTCGGCAGGTTTGTTTTACACCAATACAAGCATATCCATTACCTGAAATGCTAGGCTCCCGGCAGTAAATCCCTTTGACCCTTCTACCTTCCCTTTTCTTTCTGTTTCTCCCTTCCGCCCCCTCCCATGCTGAGCCCATTGTTGTTTTTGCATTGCTTTTCTTTTCCCAAACAGACAGCAGGAGAGAGACACACCTTAATGTTCTACCAGTTCAAGGGCTCCACACCTCAGTACACGCTTTGCTTTTACTCACATCTCCACATGGCTCAATAGCATTAACATGTTTTCCACCGAGGCAGCTGCAGTTAAAAGCTTGATCGATAAGCTTTGACTGACATCCCTCGGTTGACAGCAATTTGGCTGCCATTTCTCACAGACCTCCCAGGGCGAGTTTTGCCGCCTTGTCCAAAGTCTCCAAACAAAAAAGGAAACAAAAAGGCATGGACACACTTTGTCTAGCCTCGTCTGAAAGCCTCCTGTAACAACACAGAGCGATGCGAGTCACAGCCAACCAACTATTTTGGTTAAAGCTTAGGTCCCTGACACAATATTTGTCTTGACATTCCAGGCAGTTTGAATTGGCAGGAAAAATACATGAAAAAAAAAAATGAAATAGGAGGGGAGTGCTGAACTTACAGGAATGAGTAGCAGAAATATTCCCATACGAGTCCTGACTGATTCCATCAATGATAAAGTGAGCACAAGGCAGGTAATTTCTTGTTTCCTCATGGACGTGTTTCATCCATATTGCTGGTCTGGGAGATGACGTGTTCCAGGAACTGGAGCATTGTTAATTAGACAGTTGGACTTTGACTAATAACTCCAGAGAAAGCACATTGTCTTGAAGCTGCCAGAGACTCTTCTAAGCTTATCAACCCACTGCTGCTGTGTTGTGCCCTTGACCTCTTCGAAAGTGTCTTGGAGTTGAGGCTGTTGCTTCTGTGAACTTTTTTGTCTCATATGAGCAGGAACATTAAAATAATAGTTAAAATTTTTTGAAGTGAGGTTCTTTGAAAAAGTTATGAATCGGTAATATCTTATTTCTTGTTAATAACAATTTAAACAGACTCGGTCTGGATAAACAGAGCTGATTTTGACAGTGGTGGAGAGATAACTTGTCTGGGAGAAGACAATACACACCGGTAAATACAGATGTTATTTCATATACTGTATACAGTATATAAATATATATATATACAGGTTGTCCTCGACCTACGGCGGTCTCTACTTACGGCGTTCCGTACTTACGGCGCCGCCCCCCAGTGACGTCATCGTGACATCATCGCGCCGTACGTTGCCTTTTATTATGCAGCATTTTATATTTTTATCGTTTTTTTTTTTAGGGTATTTTGTTAGCTAACAGCTTGGAAACACATTTTAACGGCGTT
>JARVLU010001073.1:19661323-19674077 GCA_031762415.1 Simpsonichthys santanae | reverse complement strand
CAGAATTTCAGGGATGACATGCAGAGTTAAATGTCATTAAGCAAAATAAGAAAGAGGAATGATTATACCTTTGAAAGCTTTTATTTAAGACTAAACAAAACCAATGTGTCATTTTAACTGCAGTAAAAACATTTAAGTAAAAGTTATTTATTTATGTAGATCCGTTCTCACGCGGAGTCGTAAACCGAATTTGACGTAAGTCCATGGTAATGGACTTCCTTTTCCTCGATGCACTGCCATCAGAAGAGTCCTCTTTACATTTGGGAGCCAAAATGAAGGGCTAATTGCCTACTGGGATGCTAGTGATGCTGTCCTCCTCTGTACAGTACTGTATTCTTCCGCCGCTGCGCCGCCACGTTACGATGTTTAATGTCATAAAACCGTCGTAAAACTGATGTAAAAACCGTCGCAAAACCGACGCAAAACCGACGTAAAACAGACGTACCCACGTAACGTGAATAAGGGAGATGTGTCGTAACATCAAAACGTCGTAAGACGAGACCGTCGTAACCCGAGGACTACCTGTACTGTGTTACATCCCACCACTGGACATGATAACAGTGCAATGGGGAGCATGATCAAAGTAGATTGCTGCTGTCCAAAAACAACTCCCATCTCAATTGTTTCATAGCGTTTTATGTAAACAGTATTTTACAAACTGTTACATTTTCATCAGTTTCACTTTGCATGGTTATTTACATAGAATTATGTTATTTGCAAGCTCAAATAGCAGCAGTAGCAGCTATCTGTGGCACTTCTGGTGCAGCCTTCTAGCAAGAATATTACTACTATTTGTTTGATTTGACCTTTTCAAACAGCTATATACAAAATGTTAATTGTTCATTATCTTTACAAAAAAATTAACTTCAAACAGTTTGAACTGTAGTTTGAATGTGTTTAAGACTGACTTAACATGTCACAAAATTTCTGATCCCTTTGAGTCCTATTAAAATTATTTCTTGTTTTTAATACATAAACTGCTTTTATTTTCAAAAACTGAAGCATAAAAAGTTCCTGATTTCATTCACATCGATACAAAAATACATTGTGCAGCATTTTTTTGTTTTTGCCATGAATTCATTTTTCTTAAATTTTTTAGGATTATGTAAAAATTTTAGATGTACTTTTTGTTGACCCCAGAATTGAGAGAAAACAAACAAAAATTGTATTTTTTTCCTCTCTTTTTTTTTTTCTTTTATCACAATAACTTCTCTTACATGTTTGGAAGTCATGGAGAGGAAAGGGTTATTCAGCTGTTTGCAATGTACAACCGCTACAACCCACACACTGGTCCTTCAAGGTGTTTCAAGACAGAGTTTGATGTTAGTGACACGCACTGCATCCACACACCAAAATGAGTGGGAAAGCAGATGCAATATGTAAAAATGTACAAAAAAGAATAAATTATTTCAAAATAACTCGGAAAAATGAAGCGAGCACAGCTCCTTTTTCATTTCTACAATTTTTTTAAACAAATATGCTAATATTCAGAGCAACACCAGTCAGAAAATGTTTATTTTTCTACTTTATTTTTTAACACAAGCTTAATTTGCATCTATCAATTTTCAAACAGTGCAACTGCAGTCTTTATTAAAACTGAAAAATATAATTTCCGTTATGAGACATTAGCACCAAATTGCTCCGTTACTCTGGCAACTGATCCTTTTTGTGTGTTTTAAATATTTTTTCCCCATTTTGGGTTTAAACAAATCGACAACAGAGCACTTCCATGGGCACCAGCTATTTTTTTATCTGCTTGTTGCTATTGAAAATGATAGCTCTTACACCCAAGGGCCCTTTCTTAGCCTTGATAAAGTCAGCTATCTATTCTGAACCCCTTGGCTGTTTATACCTCTGCTAAAAGTAAAGCCACTATCTGCCAGTGTGGTCACTATCGCCAGCATGGTCCAGACTCTGAAGTCTGGCTTTAGGGAAAGAAGGAAAAATAAGGGGTGGAGGGAAAGTAGTAGTTTGGATTGATCCCCCAAACCCCCACATTTTTGTGAATTTATAGACAGTGGAAAGACACGTGACATACATAGCTGATTAAGCAGAAGCTTTTTTTCCCCCCATTATCAGTCAATGTATGTCACATGTCTTTCCACTCTCCTCCCCTCTCCAATGTGAATCATATGCATCAGAGTAACTGGAGCACACGGTCACCATGGCCCTTGGCTCTGCCATGCCAGTGCCAGCTCCAAATCTAAAGTCTACCCACGGAGAGCAGAGACAAGATATAGGAGACTTAGCTGAGATCTCCTCTTCCTCCAGCCTGAAGCTGGACGAGCTGCACGGTTGCCCTCCCTGTCACAGGATGTTTACTCTTAATTGAGTTGCTCACTCATCCTCTGGCCCTGAGGGACACCTCTGTGTCACTTCCTATGATTAACCTAGATTTCATCCATCGTCTAGGACTGCTGCCAGATCTGGTAAGGGCACAAATTATGTGTTGAGACGTGAACAATAAAAAGAGCAAGGACAGGAAAAAGGAAGTGGGTGAGCAGAAAGGGGCATGGTACAACTCGATAGCCGAGGCATAATAAATCCACTTACTGATACATCGGCTAAAACGCATAAAACAGAGAAGTGTGGAAAAAGATTATTAAGATATAGGTAAAAGCTCCAACTTTTGTTGCCTCAGCAGAAGCCTTACTGCATTTATATCACACGGTCAGTCTCAAGTCAGTCAAGTGGATTAAAAAAATGGTCTTTTGTTAGAATGGGTTTCATTAAACCATGCTGGTGTGGGCCAATTTGGGCTTTTTAGTTCTGGCCTGGCTCCAGGGGATATGTCTGTAATGTATGGGGCTTCCTGTGTGTGTCTCAGGCTTCGGTTGCACATTTCCCCCGTAAGTAGCAGGAGATCAAAGGCAGTGAGTGAAGAGACATTCTGTCCAGTTGTTCACTGGGCCAATCAGACCGTTCATTTATTGGCACTCACAGAAGTCATATAAATCACGTCAAACGGCATTGACCTGGGCCTTTAGTCATGAACAGTAGCTCACAATAACACATGGATTTGCTGTTGTCTTTGATCAATGTGAAGTTATTTAAAAGCTCAGTTGGGCAAGCACAAACTAGAACCGCTGTTTTCCTTCTCGGCTTTCACAGTTTTTTTTTTTTTTTTTTCATTCATGTGTTCATTTTCACTTGCTTTCCCTTTTTTCATGCCTGTTTTGTTTTCCATACACTTGGGCGCATCAGTAGCTCTACCCACTGCCAAGGCTCTTGTGGAGAAGTGATAGACGTGTGGAGTCTGTGGGCCAGCAACCATGAAATAAATATGGATGGTCATGAGTGAGATGAGTGAGGATCATCTGTTTTACCATCTGCTTGCACGAGAGCGAAGATGTAATGTAGTCCTGCCTCGCCTCAGCCTTCCGTTGCGGGCAAAAAGCTAGACGGAAATGCACATTCATTGGGCACAGAATGTTACACAAACACACACGCACCATGCACATACTGTATGGACACACAGACAATCATATGCACAAAAAAAGCACCACTTGCACTGTACACATTTAGTTCTTTTCCCTGGAAAAGTCCATACAGTATCCAGCCACATAGACACAACAGTGACTTTTCTTTCAGGCTCAGGTATAAAGCCTCAGCTGCTGCTTGTGTTCGACTGTATTCTGTGAGCATCTGGCCCACTGTGGCCATTAGAAATGACAGGTTGACAATTGGCAAGCAGAATAGGTGTTGGTGATCGTTCAGCTGGCAGTGTCCTGCCATGTGACAGTCTGTAAGTGTCCCTGCACGTAGAACAACATGGGACTTGTGTAGGAAGCCTTTGGGCATCGAGGGGAATAAAAAAGCCCCACCAACCCACTGACGACTCCTCTGCCATCCCCTTGTTCCCCAAGCAGACAATCCTCTTTCTTTTTTTTTTTTTTTTGCCTTGGATGGGTTCTTCGCTGACGGCTGGTAATAGTACGAGTGTATATTTACGGGAAAAAAAAACAGAAAGAGAGAGAGAGAGAAAAAAAACAGGCTGTTGAATTATACATATTCCTTATGGAGGGTGACACAGTAGGAGCTCTCAGAATCAATCTTGATGCTTGGATGGAATCATGGAGCGCAGAGAAAATGGCAAACATTGCTGTGGCTCAATGGCCAGATGCTCTCATAAATATGTTTTTATGGCCTTGAATGCGTGGGGCACAAAGATGTTTGGGTGCTCACAAAGGTGTATGTGTGTTTATGAGACTGTACAGAATGATGCTCCACAGTGGAGATTTTAAAACATTTCTAAAGTAATTAGCTATTACAAGATAAAGATCAAGAGCATGTCAGTCATGATTTTACATTCCTTTTGCCATAACCAGTTGTGTGTAAAGTAAAGGACATGGTTGCAAAGGTAATGCCAAATCTTCAGTTTAACGGTGTGACACAACTTAAAAAGAGATACAGGTAGTCCTCAGGTTATGTCACCCCCAGCTTATGGCATTTCGGACATACGGCCGCCTCCTCTGTGACATCATCACACCTCACGTTGACTTTTTTATGCAGCATTTTATGTTTTTTTTTTTTTTTTTTTGTTTTTTGGGTATTGTGTTAGCTAACTGCTTGGAAATACAGCAAAACTGCATTTTAAATATGCTGTTGTTGTGTTGCATTGAAAAAAAAAAACCTGTTTAAAACGCCGTTTACCGTGTATTTTCCGACTTACGGGCAAAAATCCAGACTTACGGCCGCCACGTGGGATGAGCTCCAGTTTACGTTCAAATCGGGTTACGTTCGGCCCGTAGGAACGGAACTCGAACGTAAACCGAGGACTACCTGTATGTTCATATATGTTCATAGGATGTTAAAACACACCCCTTCAGCAAATTCTTGCTGTGATTTGTCAGTGAGCTGAGAACAATGGTGGAGGGAGAGGAAAAAACCTATACATTTCTCCTCAATTTAAAAAGAACAACATTGTCTGTTTGGATCTTTTCAGGCAGTATCATACGGTGCATGTTGAATGACTGGGAGATAAGATTAGAGAGACCAGACTGAGATGGTTTGGACATAGAGGAGGTAGAGTGGCTATGCTTGTAGAAGGATGTTAGAAATGCAGCTGTCAGGAAAAAGACAAAGAGGAAGACCAAAGAGAAGATATATGGATGCAGTTAGAGAGGACATGGAGTAGTGGTGTAGTCTATGTGATATGCTGGCATACAGATTATACCCACTGGAAAAGCTTAGGAATTTTAGCATACCCATGTAAAAGTGCCTAATGACATGAGCCCATGTCATGTATCATTGGCAATGATACATGACATGGGCTCGTGTCATTGTCAACACAGTTGGAACATGTTATAGACACATTGAGTTGACTCAACCTGTTTTTTGTATAATTCATACTTTTTTTGTATCATTAATACGTCTGTACTTATTACTTAATACTTGAACATGTTTTGCTTTGATACTGTTTTATAAATTCTATAACATGTTTGCCAACTTTTGCACATTTGTTGTACATTTATTAAAATAAAAGCATAAGAGAAATTTTGAAATGTCCAGTATGCTTAAAAATATAAATAAATTAAGGATTACACTGTACTAACCAGTGTACTTTGGTTTCTAAGCACAGTATACCCAGTACAAAAATGTAGACTACACCACTGACATGGAGGTTGTTGGAGGGAGGACAAAGGATGCAGAGGACAGACTGAGATGGAGGAGGATGACTCGATGTGGCGACCTCTGAAGAGGAAACAGCTGAAAGAAAAATTGAAGAAGCTTGTCAGGCTCCAAACATGTTTTACAAAGAAAATTGAAAAAAAGAATTAATGAGCAATAAATTCTGATGCATTCTCAAAAATCCAGGGAGGAAAAAAAAAAGTTACTGTAAATCAGGTCGTCTGGACAGACTCAAAATACAAAAAAAATGTAGAAATGTTTCGTCTTTCACTGAAAGACTTCCTCAGACTTAAGAAGTCTTTTGAATGAAAGACGAAACGTTTCTACAACCTGACTTACAGTAACTTTTTTTTTTTTTTTTTTTTTTTTAGATTTTTCTACCTGGATTTTTGAGCATGCATCAGGATAAGTCCATTTTTATTTTAGCACTATAAATAGGTTGGTTTTGTTTGAATTTGTACTTTTGTTTAGCTGTTCCAAAATTGTAATAGTCTGTTAAAAATAACCACAGGATTTTTATAAATAGTTTTCTGACTCACCAGTGATTTAGCTGACTCCATGTATGTTTTTAACCATCAAAATTTAAATAGCTGTACTCTTTTCAAACATATTTTACATATCTGGCTATAATTTGTTATAATAATACTGTTGCAACGGGTGATTTAATTTTGGCAACTGAAGTGGAAGCACAAATATTTGTTAAAAAAATGCGGTAAATATTTTTTAAACGTTTGTTTTAGTACAAAAT
Source organism: Simpsonichthys santanae (assembly GCA_031762415.1). NCBI lineage: Eukaryota > Metazoa > Chordata > Actinopteri > Cyprinodontiformes > Rivulidae > Simpsonichthys > Simpsonichthys santanae. The sequence goes on along the minus strand of JARVLU010001073.1, from coordinate 19,667,698 downwards.
CGTAGATGTTCTAGTCAAGGTTTTCATACCATCAGGATCTCGTAATGGCTAGTATCTCGTCTCTCAGCCAGAAGATGCGTTCACTGTTTACTGACACAACCACAGCAACAACGAAGTTATCAGCTTCCTGTAACGTATCACAACAATCTCAAATCACTCTACATCTTCTTTGTAGGGTCCTCTGAGGGAAAATTGACCATTCTGCTGCCTCTGATTTTTCATCCATCCTTTGGGTTAAGTGTTGTCTTGAGATACTGGAGAACAGCAGGGGGTGGAGAGGGGTGAGGCAGTCTGTTAAGAGGCTCTTGAACCATGGTCTACAGTAAGTGGAGAGTGCTGAATGAGAAAATCATCCAAGAGCAGAAAGGAGAGACAGAAGATGCAACAGATTCACAGCTTGGGTGATTTGTTTGCTTTGTCTGTGACCCCACTTTAAAGCTTCCAGACTCCACCATCAATGAAAGACACCCATGCAAAATAAAAGAATGAAATAATAAAACCTCCATGCCATGTACACACTCGGAGATGGAAGTGTCTCTTTACTTCTTACCATATTGTAGAAGCTCTGCTCTCTGTTCTCTCCCTCTCTTCCTAGGTTTGCTGTTTCTTTTTGTCTGATTAAAAAATTCACAATGTTCTCTTTAGTGAAGGAAAAAAACAAACAGTCATTCCGCTGTGATGTTTTTCTCCCTCATTCAGTTTGAAGCTTCACCAACTGGCACACTCTATTCTTTTTTTTTTTTCAGTTACATGAAGCTTGGAACGCCACACACTCCAGACATTTTTGAGTTGTTAAAGCTTCCCAGATGGAAGCAAAATGTTTTCAGCTGCACAATAAGAGTACAATTGTTTTGCTTTTTTTAAAACATATTTTGGGATTTATCACGTTCTGGATCACTGAGAATCTCCACCAGCATACTTCTTCATCATTCCAGTTTCTGACAGAAGCTGACTTGCAAGAGAATGAAGTTAGTGGATGAGACAGTAGAAACCATTTCAGCCACAGAGTATCAGGAGATACTTGGCTCCATCAGTTGGACTGACCATGTTGCCCCAGTCATGTGAGGTGAGGAATTTGAGTTGACATCAGCAATGTTTGGTGCTCAAATGCAGTCAATTAGGATGGACAGAGTTTGACAGATGTTGTCTTTTACATATTTGAATATCAATCTTCAACTTAGAAACAAAAAGTAAATAATTATTGTACTTAGGAAGGCTAGTTCTTGTAACTTCAATTGACCATTGATGTAAGTGGAAATGTAAAAACTGACATATAATTAATATAAGCAAACATAATAAGGTTTTGCAACAGAGAATACAAATTACTATGAACAGGACTGATACTCATCTGCAAACCATCAGAGATACTGGTGTGTGCTCAAAGCATAAATTAAAAATAAAGCCATTTGCAAATGTCAACAAAACAGGCAGAGTTGTTCTTTTAGTTCTTTCCAGCTGTGAAATCATTCTTCTCTTCTCAAGTTATATCCTGTCATGCATGATGTCAGGTGTACAGCTAATAAATGTTGAGGCAGTAAATCAAGATTTAAAATATTTCTATAAAACAACAAGAGTACAGCATACAGCTCATTATACGCTCATCAAAAAACAATTATACAGCAATCTATAGCAATGACGCAAACATACAGACCCTGTATAAACTTTGATCTCAGTTTGTGACCTTGACCTTGACCTTGGCTATGGTGAAATGCAAAGTGATGTGACACTCCATCTAGTGATGAGACGCATGTATATGAAGTTCTGTTAAATTATCTTCAGCAGATCAGAACTTATGGCCTTGACGAACAAATACTTTGTATAACGTTTGACCTTGATTTGTGACCTTGACATTGAAGCTGTGGTTATGAAAAGTGTACGACAGGCATATAAAAATGAAATGATTACACGTATATGATGTAACTGACACCCTGAAAACGACTAACAGGTTTTTACCCCCTTGTCGATTTGTATTGCATCTCCATTAAGTTTGTAGGCAACAGGAACTGTGCAAAAATAATTTATTCACTCCGAGCAATGTTTTTGTCACAGTTTAACATGGAAACCAGAACCTATCTGCGCAGTCCTATATTGGAGTAAAACACTGAAAAGAGCAAGACAGTTGAGAAGCAATACGATGATAGAATTGTCCAGTTTCTCGTCATTGCAGCTGAAAGAAGACAAGAATAAAATAATCCCATTAACAAGGAGACACTTCCAATTTCCCTGCTTTGGAACTTCAGAAGGCAAAGGCTTTGGTCAGTGTCCTTGTACGTTATTTTCATTATTTTTGTTCTAAAAGCCTAAACGAAAACTGGCAGATTACAACTAAATGAAGGTCTCTGAAGGGTTGCAGATATGATAGAGACTTCATGTAAAATCAAGGTTGTGCAGTCAAGACAAGTCAAATACTAAAATTATCATGTTCTGTGGAGTTTGTTAAACCCAGGGTGCAGACGGACATGGAGGAATCAAGGGTAAAAGTTAGGGAACATATTTATTGAATTAATTTAAAAACAAAAGGCTGGCGTGGCAGCAAAACTTACAGTGAAATAAGAACACGGGGAGACATGGAGGAACAGAGTATGAGGGCTATGGGAAGCGCAATACATGGACAGGGAACAAACTAAATGGCAAAGTACTTAAAGGGACTCAAATGAGACATAATGACAAACACCTGGGAAAGACGAAGATCAGGTGAGAGTGGGAGGAGCAAGAGCATGAGGATAAAAATGATGGGAAAGCTGAAAACACAAAACACTCAGAGAAAAATAATGCAATAATCACAAGAAGACCAAAAACCCACAAAACACAAGGATCCTAACAAAAATAATTCAATTAAATTCAAAAATACTTTATTAATCCCAGAGGGAAATTAAGTGTTGTCATAGCTCATCATCCTGATTTCAATTATAATGACTCAAACATGAAACATCACTTTTCAAATGGAAGTAAATGTTATGAAAAATTTGTGTTCATGGATTTACCAGCTGGGTATTTTTCTCCTGTCAAGTTGGAGAATCATCTGAAAGGCTCCAAACACAAACTAAGGAATCAATGCATAATACAGTACTGTGTAGTAGAGGGTACATATCTGACACTTATTGGGTATGTATCGGGTACTTTCAGAATTTGAACAAGCTACTTGCAAGGTATCTGGTCATGTACTGGTGTTAATGGGTTGACACTCACTAAATACATTGTAAATACCTAGTACATACCAACCAAGAACCATTTACATACTCTAAGTACCAGGTCAGTACCCTATAGGTACCAGGTATACCCTGGTAAATACCGTGTAATGTAAACACCTGCAAGAACCCAATATGAACTCTGTAAGAATCAGGTATGTAGCCAGTGAGTACTAGTACCAGACACTCTGTAAAGTTACTATAAGTACAAGATAAGTACTCTGGTACTTACGTACGTAAATGGCTGGTATGTGATCCTTTAGGTATCAAGTACTTACTTGCCAAGTACCTAGTACATAATTAACAGATTTGTGCTTGGTGATATTAGACACACCACTTTAAGTACCAGGTAAGTAGTGTGAGTACCAGTACCTGTAAAGTATCAGGTACATTTGTAGTAAGTCCCATATACATTACTGTACATACTGTTCCATTCCTCCTCCAGAGCCTGACTGTGGACTGGACTGGTAAATTGTTTAAGGTAAACCAAATGCATCAGAAAAATCTGAATGATAACAGATAATCTGTTTTTGCAATAAACGATAGCCAAAGTGAACTACCAGCTGAAAACTGTTAGCGGATGTTTGGTCAAAGGTTATGGATGGTTTTAGGTTAAGAATGTTAACTCTACCCATGAATCACATGTTCAGGTTAGAAGAGGGAGCTGGATGAGAAGCTGAGTGTGGCTGCAACATGCAGCTGGCTCCAAAAACACCTCTGTCTGTGAACTGAGCTGGACTGATAAGGGTATAAAAGCAAGTCAAGAAGGCAGCTCAGAGTAGATTCTCGTGTCCAGTCTTCATTTGTGTACTTTATGTATATTTATGTAACTCGTCCTGAAAATCTGACCTTGCAAGTAAATACCGGTTAAAAATCTTCTCCTGACACCGAATGTGGTTCTTTTTGAGCAAGTAAGATAAACAAGAATATTTTTCTCTAACAAAAACGTTAAAAGTGCATGGGCAGCTTCAACAAAACTCCAACAAACTGTATTTGATGGTGACACACTAAGTTCTGCACAGAGCGACTAAAAGTCTTTCCATCGTTCCATCAACGTGTGAAGCTGTGGGTGAGCACTCCCATTCAGAGAGGCGTGAAGGACGGCCAGCCATACACAGCACACAGGAGCTCCCCGGATTAGTCACGCTCACTGGTTCTCTGCTGATGCTTCCCTCTGCTGCATCTCTCCACATCCAGATACAGCCTCTAAACACCACAACAAGGGCATAATTACACTACCCACCACAAATTGCACACAGTGGAAATAGGCAGTGAGTTCTGTCACAGCTTGGACTAGGAGCTAATTATTTCTGCGAGAAACATGGCAATCAATGTGAGTGAGGCAAACGAAGTGCTTGGCAGTGTGTAGGGAACAGCATAACAGGACAAAAGTGTTTGTTTTTACATTTTAAATGTAAGAAACTGAATAAACTTAAAATAAAAACTAAATCCCACAACACTCATGCCAGGGCTCTGCAAATATACTAAACTTTCAGCAACATTCCCATTTAATTCTCATCAGATATATGACTTTTAAAGGAGGCTGAATACACCATCTTTTCTTTTATTGTTTTTTATAAAGTTATGTGTTTGAAACAGATGAAAAGCTGGAAAAAGCATGTTACAACTTACTGCCAGACTCATTTCTGTAGTAAACGCAGACGTGAAGAACTTGAAGGGTTTATGATTACAACGTGCAATTTCCTAAAACGATTGCACATTCGGCTGTGGACTGGAGTCGAGTGCACAGTTGAAAACCCATTTCGCACTCCGTCCCATCTAATTCATGTCGCCAGACCAAGTCAGAAGAAAAAGCTCCACAATGCTCATGTACATTAACTCATTAAAGTCTCTTTATCATTTCACTGAACCATTAATAGGCCTGCAGTGCATAAAACAGTAAACTACTTTATCACTAGATATTAGAATAAATTAATGATGAAGAATGTTAATATTTAAGATAAAAAATCTGGATGACATGAAATGGTGAAATCAAGCTTGCAGTTAAAAAAAACTTAGATTTTTCTTTTGATTATACAAAAAGTGTTGAATAAAAGAGGCATTCAGGATACAGAAATAAAAAATAATCTATACATATGTTGGAAAAATCTAGGACAACCTCTGCTGAAAACATTTCTATCTGGATGATTTGAAAGACCGGCCGTTGCAGATCACTGAGCTACAGTCCTGAAGCTCTGCGTTGAGAAGAAAACAAAACACTGGCTTTTCAAAGGTGTCTGTGTGAGCCTTGTTCTCGTCAACACTCTCACCTGTGTGCTGATGTAGATTCTCAGTCATGCAGGACGTGATGAATTTTAAAAAAGTGAAACTGACTGCGTATAAGGCCTAATGCTCCATTTTAAAAATCAGAACTGAAATATGGGACTTTTAATCTGTTTAAAGCTAAACTAACCCTTAAACTATTTGCCATCTCTGTCCAAAACAGGAACATTTCAGTCCTAAGGTGCACAGCGGAGTCTTGGTGCTCCGTTGCAACACTTAGTGACGTTGAAATGATAAAAACTGAACCCATATCAACATAACTGTCATGAACTGGCAAAGCTTCTGTTAAAGGCAGCATCCACTCAATCAGAGAGGCTGTTGGCAGCTAATAAACTAGCACTGATTTACTGCAAACATGACATGTGCAGCAGACAGCCAGTTCCTCAACGTCAAGCTATCACTCTTTTTTCTGATCAAATATAATACTTCACATTAAAGTCAAAGTCAAAGTTTCTTTATTTGTCATTCTCATCACATGTGGTACATGTGGTGGAATGAAATTGTATACACAGGGTCCCAGTTACATCCAACAAAAGCTTAAATTGCAAAGAAAAAGTAATAAGATCTAGTGGTGTAGCTGTACCTGTATTGAACCATTTCAGTACAGCATGTTCGGTTCAGTCCACCTGCGTACAGCTTTACTCATTTTTTTCACTCATTAAATTTTATTAATGAGAGATTATACACTGCGGAACTAAAGTTCCTAAGCGTGTTTCAGCACGGTGCTATTATCTTGTGGCACGCGTAGCATTAGCAGCCCAGCAGGCAATGAACAATCTAGAGCTTGAAGACCCTTTCATCTCATTATAATAATAATAATAATGTCGCACAATGTCATCAATGTATGTTGCCATACAAGGACGAAATTACTCTCTGCATTTAACCCATCCACCACCAGGTGGTG
>JARVLU010001073.1:19624772-19636972 GCA_031762415.1 Simpsonichthys santanae | reverse complement strand
TTTAATAAATCACTATAATATTCCTTCTTATGTTTCCTTATAATCCCTACTAATTTATTTTTATACTTCTTATATTTCTCTTCTGCCTCTTGTGTTTTCAATCTCAAGAAGCCTGAATACAAATAATTAATTTTTTACAAGCATTTCTCAACCCTTTCGTCATCCATGGTTGGTCAACAATATTTTTCTTTGTATAATTTTTTGCACACACTTTTTTTCATACAGAGCTTCTAAGATATTCATAAACTCATCATATGATCTGTTCACATCATCAACATACACGTCTTTCCAGTTTTGTTTATCTAAATCATCTTTAAATTTATCCAAAGCTTTTTTGGATGTGTTTATTTATTTTTTCTTAATTGTAACTGCTTTTGTAATGCTTTGATCACTTTTATAGATTGTGAAAACTGGTAAATGATCACTTAAATCAGTTATTAAAATACCACCTATCACATCCCCATTTGTTATATTTGTGAAAATACAAAGTACAGTATTATCAATTACTGTGGCACTATGAGTTGTGATTCTATTGTAATTTCTCAGAGAAATCTGCTGCCAGCATAAGTTGATCTTGTGAGCTTGTATTCCACAAATCCTCCAAGTCTAGACTTTTATTTTAAAGGCATTTAACATTGTGTTTTAATCCGTGCTACTTCATGGAAGCCGGTCTGCTGCTCTCATGCCCAAGACCCAAGGATGTAAAGATGAACTCACAACTCATCGCTGGTGGATTGTTTTGAAATGGCTCAAACCTAATCTGTGATACATTTTTCTCCCCAGTTCCAGGAGAGCAGCACAAAAACAAACCCCAGCTGAGCAGGTGTAATCTTTAGATTGAGATAGCAGCAATATACAGAGCGAGCCAACACCAGCAAAACACAGCTCCGACATGACAACATGAACACACGCACACGTCTCACCACAATCAGTGTGTCCTTATCCTCTTGGGGCTGACAATCTCTCCATCAGTGAAGCGCTTGACTTGCCAAATCAATTCAGCTGTGAGAAAAGAAACAAACCACATGGACAAGACATCTTAGGTGACAGAGAGCTTTTATTCATCCTCTTTCTTACTTTCACCTCCTAATAGATGAGACACCGAGATATCCACAGGGGATTGTTTGCGGTATCTGTGTAGGTGGGTGAGGGCTGCAGGTTGTATGAGGTTGCATCAGCAGTTGTGCTGAATGACGATTCCTGGATTTTACTCACGTACAGCACGACTATTGAAAGGAAACAGGTGGTGGAGTACAGCGCGTGTGAAAGGGGGGGTATTGTAATTAATGCTACAAATGCTGATCTCTGTAGTGCATCTTGAAAGTGCTCTCATTTTCAAAAATCTCCTCAAAGTTCTCTGAAAATCCCTGCAGGCATCTGAAAATTTTCTTAATCTTGTTTTTATTTCCTTCCTTCTTTTTTTTTTTTTTTTTTTTTTACTTTTTTTGTTGTATTTGTTGATGTTTCTTTACCATCAGCCTTTTTTCATCCTGTATCATTTACTTGGCTTCATTTTCCTTCCCTTAAAATAATTTTTCAATCCTGTTAAAGTGGGGTTTTGCACCTGCTTTGAATGTTATCAGCCATTTGATCAGCTGGACCAGACTGTCCCTCTTGCACCTCCTAGTAGGTTTAAAGGTATGTTATCTTATAGCTGATAATAGGGTCAGGGGGTTAGGTTTAGGGACAGTGCTCTGGGTCGGGTGTAAGGTTAGGTTTAAGAAAAGGGTTAAATAAAGCTAAAAAAAACTGTTTTTAGACGCAGGTGAAGTTGTATATTATCAGCGATAAGAACGTAACTTTAAACCTACTAGGAGGTAGGAGGGACAGTCTGAACGCTACCTATGGGGATGATCACAACTATGGTAATAGACATTTAATAGGATGATAATATTCAAAGCTTTTGTGGAAAAGTCATGAATAATTTATATTTTGCCTGTCATAGATAGCTCTTTATAGAGCCTTAGGGTGTTTTCACACCTGCTTGTCCATTAGACTCAGCTCTGTTGGGGACCAAAATTCAGAACATTTGTTTACATTTCAGCTGGTGCGGTTCACATTCATACTGCACTGAGTCAATCGAGTCAACCTGTCCCCCCACACACACACCTGTGGTGGCGCTGCACCAAGAACTACTGAAGGAAACGACACAAAAACCTCTGAAGCAGACACTTCTTCTTTTTCTGGAAATAAAAACAAAAACGGAGTGGCGTCAAATTTTAGCAGTTTCAGGATTTCTGTTTAGACATTTTTCTACAACGGACTCAGCATGAGTGGAAGATGAGGCAGAAGACCATGGAGAATGTTGTTTTTCACACAAGGTGGCTGACGGCTCCGTATGAGGTAAGAGAAATGTGCGTTTGTTTTGGTTGTAATGTCCTGCGCTGTAGTCCACTTCCTGCTTTTGGAGCGTTGTCTGGTCTGCTTACATTCACACTGCATTCAAACCGCGCCAGAGTTCACTTCAACTGAACTAAGACCTAGGTTTTTTAGGTGGACCAGAGTTCACATTTTTGGTCCGTATCAGAGTTCAATTGCACATTCACACCTTCCCAAATGAACCGGACTTTCTAAGCAAACGGACTAAGTCCGATTAAAGCAGACTAAACAGGGCTGGTGTGAATGCACCCTTAGCTTGAAGAAATAGTGTTTAATTTTGACTGGATTGGGCTAACAGCTAGTCCAAGCTGGGTCAGGATCAAAGAGGATTGTTGCCATTTTAAAATAACTCCAGATTAAAAATAAATGAATACAATCTCAGCGATGCAAGTTGTAAATCTTTAAACCCCCATCATTTTCACAAAACACAGTAATACTGGCAGAAATGTTTTGTATTCCTATAGTAAGGAACTGGAAGTGCTTCAGCCCCTGCTGCCACCAAGAGCTTATACATAACTATAAATTCTGTGTTAAAGTGTAATGTGAAACAGACAATGATGTAAAAAAAACAAAAAACAACATTGTTCTTATGAGGTTTGAGTTGTTTTTAGATGCCAGCATTCCACTTTGGTCTCAGTCCCACTCAGACTGACCATTCGTTTATCAGCTCAATCAGAATTAATCTCTCTCTTTTTATCTCTCTCTCTCTTTACCCAACTGAAGCTAAAGAGTGTCATACAACAGTAATGATTATAATTATGATTATGATGATATTTTTTTATAATATTTCCACAAAACTCCACTTAAAAAATGAACTGTCCTTTCAGTTTCATTTATTTGTTTCCTGCCTTTAAAAATATTCCATTTGTCCAAAAATATTCCTTTAGGACCATCTGTATCCGTATCACCTTCTCTGAGTCCAGACAAGCTTGTGCAGTCACAGTGATCGGAAGCCCAGTCTCCTCTGATTACACTGTCCTCAGGATTAGAGGGAATTTGCTCTAACATATTCAGCCTGGTATTATTCTGATATCCCCCAATGCATGCTTCACAGGAGCACCACAGCTGGCTCAGGGCGCCTCCTCATCTCAAACATTTTCCAGCGATCCAGGTGGAAAGTAGCCATCAAAGCTGACCAAACAAGAGGATTTTGTTTCAAGGCAGAGAAGAGACAATAATTCATAAAGTTTGCATGCATTAAAGTGACTTTCTTGGAACGTTTTACATTAAATCATAGGGGGTTGTACAGAGATTGAGTAATAATCAACATGATATACTGTAATCTATAACATATCATCTCTTTTCTGCTCCACTGCCATTTTGTTTGAATTCAACGTTCAGTCAATCCTGGAGGGAAAAGCAGACATTTTTTTGATTTGCATTCTTTCACACATCAAGGGCACATTAAAATAAGTGCAAAGAATTTTGAATTTTCTCTTTTCTTATCTCCCTTAGCTCGACAAGCACTGTGCCAATGGAGCACAGGGGGGAGGAAAGCGTCTTTGCATAAAACAGCAAGCAGGCAAAATCTAAAACAGTTAGTAAGGAACTCTAAATAATCATGGTGCTTTGGAAATGAACGCATTAGCATAACAGTCCCACAGAAGTAATCACTCGTCTCAGGGTGAGAAGAGTCCCTCTGGGCTCGTCTCAAAGTTCCTGCTGCTTCTGTCCCCCTGAGTTCAGCCTTGGCAGAATGACTGACCTCCTGAGACCGAGGGGTAGATGGGACATGTGGCGGAGGGAAACCAGTTCATCACCCCTGTTGGGTGGTGGCAAAGTGCCTTCGGCAAGTGATAAAGGAGGATGAACCCCCTACAAACCATCTTTGGGTTCTTTTCTATCCCCATTTCTCTGTGGGAATGACCAAATGCACTGAAGACTCAATGAAGGAGTGACCATGTCGACATTTATTATAGAGAAACGAAATATAGATATCTTTCAGAGGGCACAAAACACTTTAAGCTTCCTGTAATCACAACTTGAGCATTGGAAAATGTCAGCAGATCTACAATGTGATTACTGCAAAAGAAAGATGGAATTTTTTAAGCATCTATTTAAAAGCCGGGTTGTATTCCAAGTGAGTACTGTCAGAATTTAATATACAGTATGTGATATTTTGACATCACATTTACCTTCACTTGTCCACTGCAGCACATAAATCACATTCTTTCTTTGCTGCCCTGCTTGTTTTGCATCTTGAGCTCCGTGATGATTTCATCCTCTCCTCTTGTTTGTAGCCAGCTGGTCATGGGCTGTCCACTGCAGCTCCCCCATCAGAGGGTCCATCATGTAGTCAGTGTTATTGAGTTTACTAGAATATGTCAGTGAATTTCCAGCTGTAATGTAAAACATAATCACTTGTTCATTCCAGATGTTTCCAGCATTTTCATTAATGGTGTTCATGTTTTATTTTCATGACATGTAAGCACTTCATTTGGAAGATGTCAGTTTTTGTTGTTGTTCATCTTTTATGTCCCACATTCAGACAGCACCATTTTATTTCTACTTACAGTTGAAGTTTAATGGTCTTCGGTGTCGGGTGAGCAATGTTTTTCAGCTGAATGAACTATCCTCATGCCAAGGGTACATATTTTAGTTATGTTGCGCACTCTGTAAAATGTAACGTTGTTGCAACTTAAAATTACAAACGTGAGGGCTGCTTTAAAATTACAACTTAACTGAGAATGGATGAGAGAAAATTATTTTAAGTTAATTGACTAAAATATATTGTGTAAACCTCTTGGTTTATTTGGATTTGAGAACTGAAGATTTTAGATAACTGGAACTTGCACATCTACTTTAGTCTAACTAAACTGAACTTGTGTTTTCTTTACAACCACTGCTTCATTCCTGTAAAAATCTAATCTGGAACCAGTTTTACATGGCAATCTTTAATTTGCCAATAAACAGCAAAATAATCTCATGATTAACCTAACACAAGTAAATGTCCTGTATGCGTTTATTCTATTATATATCAAGTGAATCTTATTACAATATAGTCATACAATTGTATGAATCACCACTTTTATTAATATCATTAATATCCCCACCAACACCTAAACTTGTCTCGACAAATTCATTGTGATGTCTCAAAGAAAACCATTGGAATTATGTTGTTTGTACTAATTTACTTAGAAATCAGCAGTTTATTAGATTAGGTTAAGCCTTCTTCTTGTACATAGATATTACAGCTATAAAACATTGATTAAAAAAAATCCAACAAGTTAAAACATGTTTTTGTGAACATAACAACCCACACACTATTGTCGTTTTTTTATTTTTTATTTTATTTATTTATTTTTTTTATTTTTTATTTTTTTTAGTAAAAGATGGATTGTTCACAATTTCAGATACTGAGAAATTAGGTCGCTTTGGTGACCCCTGAAGAAAGGAGGAAAAAAAAAAAAACCTTACATACTTATTGTGATATTACTCTTTAAGAAAATGTATGTTTGTCATTTTACAGTAGCATTATTGGTTTGAGCCATTAGCAGTCATTAATATTTCCCTGCGATACTGTCATAATGTTGTGTTTATGAGCTTCACAGGACTCGAGCAGCCAGAGAACCAAACAGGAAAACACAGACCTACTGCAGTAATGGAAAAAAATAAATAAATAAATAGATTAGTCATATTTACAGGGAAGGGGTAACGAACAAAATCTTGACTTTATCCTTGTCTCAGTTTTGGAGGAGGAGGCACAAGCAGAGGACAAAGCTGAATATCCAACCTTGAATACTTTCTAGAAGTGGAGGTTCCAACTGAGATGATGTTGATCAGAACACAGGAACATTACCAGGAAATGACTCATCATGGACCGAAGAACCAACAGAACCACAGATTCACCTGGAGTGTCAGCAACGATAAGTTTTTTTTTTCTTGTAAACTAAACCAATCAAACTTACAAGAGGGTTTAGCAAAACTCAAGCTGAGAACATCACCATGAGAGCAAATGGACTACTGCCAAGAGTTGGATCAGGTCTGCACAGATACCCTGGTGGCGATCAGCTCTGACAGGTACCACCTGTGTGGGACCTACACTCTCTCAGCTTGCCTGAAATATAAAGGCGGAAAAAAATTGAAGGGCAAAACACAACAGCAAAAACTGAATCCCCACAGATATGACAAAAATGACCAATTAATACTTTGTCTTCATCGTCTTAAAACTACAATGAATAAAACTCAACTCTACTGAGTGCACAACTAGCAAGAGTTTGACCAAAAGTAGGCAGGAAAGTTTTGTTGGTATGTTGAGAGCTCTCTTTGTGCTTCTGTATTCATAATGTCAACTTGAGCTATTCCCAAAGAAGTTGCCTTTAATTAGATTGCGCTGAATCAACAAAGGCTAAAAGTGAAGAATTCCACTGGAGCTTCTGATTTAGGGAAATAAAATACATTTACAAAAAAACAAGCAAAGACTGTGCACATTTCAGTAGTTGTTAGCAAGGTCCTCCTAAGGTTTGCTCTGTCACATGTACACATTTCTAAAGTAACCAAACAACCATTTATTTTATCACTGAAAGGACAAATCTTACACAAATTACATTTACATCAATTTTCATCCATCCATCTATCAATCCATCCATCCATCCATCCATCCATCACATTTACCCGCTTCTTCCTTTTAGGGTCACGGGAGTCACTGGTGCCCATGTCCAGCAGTCACTGTGCGAGAGGCGGGGGACACCCTGGACAGGTCTTTAGTCCGTCACGGGAACACATAGAGACAAACAACTATTCACTCTCACTCACACTAGGGACAATTTAGTTATTTAGTTAATTTAGTTGTTGTTTTTTTTGTAGTATCTATTTTTCCCACATCATATACATTTTACCGGTTTCCTTTTTTTTTCATTTCTGTTGAAATAGCTGCCAGTTGACTCCCCACAATCAGACAGAATATCTGAACATTCTCTGACATTTTTTTTAATAGGTTTTTGATTGTTACAGACAGTTTCAGTATCTTGTGACACAACAAAATTCTGAATGCCACATAATGGTGGATGCACAAGGATTCCAGTAAATATTTTCACATTCCCAAAAAGCAACAAGAAATAATATTAGAGATATTTGAATAAGTCAACTTTCTCATTTCTGAACTGTAAAACAAAAACTGTGCACAAACTTTGACCAAGTTTTCCGGTCTTGGCACCTGAACCTGTTGGCAACTTGCTACTTTTTCCTCTCAGCGGGCTGGTTTTGCATCTTTGTGTTTGTGTGAGCATTTTGGAGGTCAAACTCCTTGTCTTGGTGTCTTTGGATGGGCTGTGTGCATGAGCTGAGCTGGGAATGCGATCAGGATGGAAAGACGTGTTTGCTTTCAAACTCACTGGCAAGACAGAAATGAGAACAAGAAAGTTGGAGTGGAATGGAGACTGAGAAGAAGAAGACAAAAGGTTTACACAAATGCAGCAAAAACCAGTTCTCCATGTGTGTCCACCCTCTGATTTTCCAGGTGTCATTGTTCCTTCCATCCTCCTTATGTGGTTGCCATTTTCAGACATTTCACTCCAACTGTGTCTGTGTGTCTCCCTGCTGTATTGTCTCTGTTTCCTTCAGTCTGAGTAAATGTCAACGCAAGCTGCTGCTCTTCCCAGACCGTACCGCGTGAGACAAACCAAGCTCATCGCCGTGGCAACCCTCTGTTCTGCCTCAAAGAAAGAGGCCATGGGAAGAGAAGAAAGGAACTTTTATTCCTCTGCACACCCACAAGTTTCCTCATTCTCACTTGTCGTTGTGTGGAGGGTAGCTCAGGCCTGAACCATGTGGTGAAACTCCCAGGCTCCACTGTGCAACATGAAAGCAGGAGGAAAGAAGGGATGAAACCATTAAGTAGGAAAGGAGGCTTTTGCACATTAATTTAGGAAATTAAAATATTGTATTGCATTGATATCTTCAGATACAGGCATTGTTTTATTTTATTTTTTTGTTGTTGTTTTTTTTTTTTTTGTTTTTTGACAGTTTCTTGAAATTTGACAAGAAATATGACATTTTAAAGAGGAGGGACAAAAAAAATCAAAGTCATTTCATATAGAAAGTAAAGAAAACTTCTCTGGAATTATCATCAAAGCAAAGAAAATGACACTATTAGATTTCCCAGAGTAACTACTTTGCTCGGAGCCATTGTATTTGGTTTCAATCTATACCGGCAGGAGGCTGTCGGATACCTTTCTTTTCTGGTAATGGCTTTCTTTTCCAAGCTGACTTGTCACCTCTAACAAGAAGTGCACCTTTAGGGATTTCACTGGTCATAAAGAGTGGTTGTAGTAGCCTGGCCAAAGACTGTCACTCATTTCCAGAGAAAGAACTATTTTTTTTGTGACAGTACAATCGGTTGTGGCACAAAGTTGAGTTGCTGAAATGACAGCACTTAGCTATTAGTCGTCCTGAGGGGGAGGTGGGAGACTGTTGGAGAGACAAAAATTGAGCGAGGAATAGAAGTGCTGTGGTCAGAAATGAGGAGCCATCTGGTTGTTGGTTAGAAACCATATTTTATACTGGCAGAAGCCCAGTTTTGTGTCTCTGTTGCATTTTATGGTTTCTGTCAGAAAATGTATCCTCACTCTTACACTAATTGGTTTTAAAGCTCCATTTGTTAAGCCCATCAATTCTTATAAAGTCAAATAAAATACTGTATTTTTCTTTTACTTGTATATTTACAATCCATCTTTTAGCAAAACGCACTCTTACTAACTATATTTGATGTTTAGTCCTATATCAATGTAAACTACTGTTTCTTTTATCAGTTCTTCTGTCTCTTTCTTGGAAAGCAATAGAAAAAGGGCCTTTGATACAATAGCAAGTTGGTCCTTTCATTAGATCAGTTCACCCACACAAACCTCACTGGAGGCTATTACAAGTTTCAGTTGCATCTGTAGAGAAGGGAAAAAGGGAAGCGGTTGTTCTCTGTTCTGTGATCGTAACTAGACTTGTTCGCAGTTAATTAGTGCGTGTAAGTATAAACTTGTTATAAAAGCAAGCCAGCTGCCAGAGAAAAGCTTTATCACATTCTAGGAAACCACAGATGTCCTATCTGAGGCTGAAACGTATTACAGCACCGCCATAGTTCTGAATTCTCAGTCATGAGGCGTTTTCACTAAATGCCCCTCCACAAAATGGGACTCCGTTTCATGAAGCTGATGCACCATCGACTGTTTCTTTTATGTAATACTGTTACAATAATATACCAGTAAATATGTATTTGGTTTCAAGCAGGCATTCAGCACGCATTGTATTTTTAATGCTTTTTTTGTAAATAATATTTCAGTAAAGTGGAATATGTTCAAAACATCAAAGTTCATGCAATGATCCAGGTAAAAAAAAAAAATCCAACAAAGTTGTCAGTTCCTCTGGACAGTTTCTTACTTTATGTATTTATTTATTTTGTTGTGTTTCGCCCTTCATTCAAAGGACTTCATCAGTCCAAGGAGCCACAACAAACTCAGTACCCTAGGCAGCACACTCATAGTGGACTAACCTGTTTGATGGTGATAAGATGGTTAAGTCAGGTCCAGATGACCTGACTGTGTTAGGTTTTAAACGAATACCCAGAGAGAATGGACTGAGAGGAACAACTCAAGACTCACAGTAGAAAAAAGAACAGTGTTTATCATGTACAGCGAATAATAAGGATCAGTCACTGGAGGAATCCAGAACCCTGGAGAACAAGGGGAGAGGTGAGTATGATTTTGATTTTTATTGATTTTTATTAAACCTTTATTTTACCAGGATAAAAACCCATTGAGATTAAAATAATATATAATAATAAAAATAAAAACAGCCACAAAACAAACAACAACAGCAAAAAACTCCTTGTCAAGGAAGTTCTAGGTAAGAGGCAGCAACAAAATGGTAACGCAAAGAGATAAGTATAATAATGATCTTCAGCTCTTATGGTAGGGATTGAAGACGAGAGCACAAGCCAATATCCAAAGGTTCCAGAACACAAGAGACTAGTCACAGAATAATTAGTCATTGGGCAGTGGTTGGATGGTGAGGAGACAGCTGAAGGAGCCACAAGGAGGTCCGAGGTCACCAGGAGCCAGGAGAACAACAGGAGTTGAAACTGCAACACGTGAGAACTCAAATATTAGTTCACTCAATAATTTAGGACACAGGTATTCAGCCAGACGCATACCCAAGGTGTGTAACGCAACAGCGTAGGAGTTCTGCAGCCTCCCGCCTCTCGTTACTGGTGATGGTCCTCAGGTGCGGGTGGTTGAAGTCACCATGAGATTTGTAGCTGTGGAGAAAATGCTGAACTACAGACTGAACTTTGTTGGATCGTTCTACCTGGATTATTGAGCATGAACTTTGATGTTTTGAACCATTTTGGCAATGCCTGTGTCAGAGGAGTCAATGGGGGCGAGGGTAGACTCCAGAATCCATCTTATCACCATCGAACTGGTTGGTCCACTATGTGAGTGTGCTGCTTATGGGACTGTTTGTTGTGGCTACTTGGACGGATGAAGTCTTGTGGATGAAGGATGAAACGGTTCAACAAAGAAAGAAACTGTTCAGAGGAACTGACAAAATTTTGTTGGATAGCGGAACATGGTGGCAGTCGTCACAACAGAAAATATTTAGCAAAGAAACTTTCAATGTACGGTTCATAGCTAGTTCATTTCAACACCTTGATTTCAAACGTTAATCCATTGCAGATGCTGTAACTTTCATAAAAGGTTATTCAGTTGTTCATGAGCTCAGACAAGAGCACATGCTCACAAAGACAAAATTATTATCGCCTTCACCGTTTGGCAACCGATAAAATTAACAACGATAGCAATCAAATTAATGACACTTGGAACAGACCCATCTTCTGTCCTCATAGATTTATTTAACCATCAAGTGAGTTTCTTTTTTTTTCTTCTTCTTTTATTATTTGCCTGTTTATATTAATCTCAGCAACAACCAATATTAAAAAGCATCGGAGTCCAAATAGCTTGCAAACGTAAACATTTAAAGCGTTAGCTTTTCTGCAGTAATTAATTAACTCCTCTGCTTGAAATAATCACATACATGCTCATATGTTCTCGCATTAGAAGTAATGGGTCATGTTCAGAGCTGAGAATCCACATGCGATATGCTGTTGTTAATTTTAATAATTCAACTGTTTCTGAAGTCGTGCACATTTTACTGTAAACATTTCAACAAAGCACTCCTGCATGAAAGTGTGTGTGCTTAATGGTGTTTTCTGCTCGGCTAGCTGCGCCGGTGTGCTCCTCTGTTCAGGTTGCACATGACCCCGGTTCCTCTGGGAGGTCCGAGTCTTTCACGTCCTCCTGTTCTGTTCTGCCTAGAATCTGGGTCAAAGGATAAAAGAATCACCCCTATTTGCCCTGACTCTAACACACACCGACGCACGCCGTCCACTCTGAAAAATGGTTTTCTGGAGATTTGAAGCACTATTGTGAAGGACACTGCTGAGAATTACAGCAGAAAACACATTGTCCTGAATCTGGACTCTTGTCGTGTCGGTCTGTTAACAAGGGGTTATTCACGGCACAGGTTACTCATCCAGTCCTCCAGTGACTAACATCACTTGGTTTGTTTCAGTTCAGCTCACGGTTAATGGGATACAGAACAGACGAGAGAGCTGTTTGACAAGTTGGCAGCAAATCTAACGCCTCTTTGTCCATTTCTTTCTTAAAATCCGTCTCCCTCGTTCTCATGGTGACTTTCACTCTCTCCCCCTCACGTAAGCCCCTCTGACAATGCTGATGCTGTGCACTAGCTTCAACCCACAGAGGAGGCAGAAACTATGTTGAGGAATTAGTGAGTGACCGCATGCGTGGAAGGATTCATGCATGTGTGAGTGG
>JARVLU010001073.1:19595404-19616847 GCA_031762415.1 Simpsonichthys santanae | reverse complement strand
CGCGATGACGTCACTGGGGGCGGAGCCATAAGTACGGAGCGCCGTAGGTCGATGGCGCCGTAGGTCGAGGACAACCTGTACTTTTATTCAATAACGATATGAGTTTTAAGCACATTTCCGATATTTCGATAGGATTACAACATTTCACTGACACATTTGTTTTTCTGTTTGGGTTGAAGCGGCCGCTTCAGTTTCAACACGAACAGAAAAAGCTGCGACACGACTACGTAAGTGCGCGGTGACGTAGATGTTATGCAGAGCCCAAGTCCAGAAGGAGTTAGCGGTAGCAGGCTAGGCTAATCTCCAACGTGCGTTAAGTTTTTACTTCAAAATGACCGTCAGAATGTGACTGAACAAGATTCATTCAACCCAATAAACTGCGGGTTTCAGTTATTGAGCTGCAAAATGTGACAGAGAGTCGTTCCAGCTAGCGGTGGGAACACGTCGAACTTGTTCCACTCGACAGAATCTGCTGAGATTCAGAAGATGCAGCACAAAGTGTCCCTGAAACAACCCCCCCAGCTGTATCAAAAGAGAAACCCATGCAGCAAACATGTTGTTGTTTAAAGTAAAAAATATTAATATTGACAAAGTTGAGAGTTTTATGTTTATTTCATGGGGATTTTAAAAAAAAAAATGTGTAGGCTAAATACAAATAAAAGGTGAGCATGAATTTATTTGTAAAGTTTTTTCTGAGGTTTTTATATTACTGTATTTATATCGCTATCGGAATTATACCATCATCGACCGAAATGAAGAAATGTATTGTGATAAAAGTTTTGGCCACATCGTCCAGCCCTAATTCAAACCCTGAACTTCAGGGCCTGAAGTCACACGTTCACTCATGGTAGTTGAGCAACAAGCACTACAAACTGACCAAAGTGGGGGAAATAAGTTTATTCCTGCAGCTTTTATGGATTTTCATGATCAAGGCAGCCATAATGAATTTTATGGTCCGAGCTGGTTAGGAAACTGACTTTTCCCATCAGAATTTCAACTTTTGGGAACATTCCAGTAGATTTTTCTGACTTCTGGGTGCTAATGGAACACTATTTACCCATAAATGCTGCAGCTCGTGTTAAACAGTCTAGCTAAAACAATGACTGAAACAAAGCTATTTATTAAGTTTATACAGAGTACAACATTTCCATTAGCTCTCTGATCCACTGGTTGTTACCAGAAATATATAAAATGCCTTCAAGCATTGTCACTGTACCTTTTGTTGCCGTGTAATACGTATGTCCCCTGTTTTATTTTTTGTTGTGAGCATTTAATAGACTGCTGCACCAACATGTAATAAACATGTTTGCTACTGTAACAATGGCGTGTAGTGCAAACATGACAATAGGTGATGTCAGGAACAGAAGTAGAACACAGTGAGCCAAAAAAAATGACAGAGAGTACAGACACTGACAGGCCCCAGATAATATCCCTGTCCCGCTGACGGCTTGCAGCGCTCACAAATCTGGATGGTTTTCGTCTTGCCTGCCACGTGGGATGTATCAGTCAGTGGCTGACAGGCTTAGCTGTCAGCTCAAGGCCCGAGCACTGCCTGCAATGCAAACAGTCACAAATCAGAACACATGGATCATGCATGAACAGTAAATGTTACTAAAAATGCCTCATTCATTCACAGCAGCTCCTCCACCTCAGAGAAACTGCAGGATTTTCAAAGCACTGTTGAGAGTTGTTTGTTGTGACATCAGAAATGCTAAACCCCATATATTGAGGCAACACTGTGTCCAAGAGGAAGAGAGCAGTCTTTGACTGAAAATGAATAACTAAGTGGAGAAGCCGTCTTCATGAAGAGGCTCTTGAATCCTTTATAACATTGTGAACCGGAGCTGCCATCACGTGTTTAAAAGCAGTATAGCACCGCCGTCCCAGTGGGTGCAGACTGTGAATGCATCCTTTAAATGGGTCTATGCACAATCCATAATTTAGGTTTAAACAATAAAAAAATTGTAGTGGTAAACACTAATATGTTTGTCTACATTGTGGCATCATGGTTAGACGTTTGTAACTCTTTACATTACAGTTTAAAGTTTATCCAAATCTTACCATAAGACTACACAAAGACCTTGTTTTGCACTTGTTCTTATCTTTGTGTGCTGCTTGTATAAAAACCAGTGACATCATCAAGGCTGTGTAACATGCCATGATGGAGGTCAGCTTTCAGTGACGTGCCTATAGCGTAGTGTCGTGTAAATATTATTCTCTGGCAAAGGCCAGGGCACGACCGTGCACCAGAGATGTAGCTCTGCAACGTGTTCCTGGAGATTGCAAATCACTGTCACTCTTCACCTCTCATCAAACCTCCTCCCCACGGGTCATGGGTAGCCTGGTTTAGACTGGAGTCTGATTCAAGCTGCAGGGTGACCTGCATCCAAAAGCAATTTGTTGTTTGATGTGGGGAAAAAAAAAGAGGCCAAGGCAACAGGAGCGGTGCACCCTGCAAGCAAGCCCCTTGGAGAGTGATCCGCCAGAGGATTGGCTTGGTTTATACCCCTGAGAACGTGCACAGCCTAGCATGACACAACTGTTTTGCTAATTTTAGCAACAACATAGGAGATAAATCTAGATAACATGATTCTCTGACCTGAGTTGCATGAGATCTGCAGAATTCACAGTTTATATATTATTACCAGGCGTGCTCCTGCTTCTATCACTTAATGGCAACCCCTTGGGCTTCATCTACACCCTTAAGCTCTTGCAATAACTGTCTTGTAATTGTTCCTCACATGGAAACACAAGGGGACGGTACGTTTAGTTTCAGCCTGAGACCGAAGATAACGCTGCTTCCTCTGGGAGTCAGGCAAGCTCTGATTTAAATCACAGCTGAAGAACTAACTCGCTCCACTGTTCTTTAAAAATAAAGTTAAAGTTTTGCTTTCAAGGACCTCGTCAAGCAACAGTAGCTTCAAAATATTTGTGGCGTACTTGAAAAGCAAAAACTTTGCTACAGGAATGCTTTAGATGTCAATAATATATTGGATATCTTCATTTTATTTTATTTTTTATTTTTTTTTTCAAAATTATCAGCTTTTGGGTTAATTCAGCACATATTCCCTTTAAGCTGTTGTAATTAAGGTATGTATTTTTATTTATATATAGCGCCAAGTCACACCAAAGTCATCTCAGGGCACTGAACAGAAATATTTATGTATAAAAATGATAATTTAAAACTATTTATCTGAGGAGCAGACTGCTTTGAATGCAACTCCGTCGCAGACCATCATCTTCAGCGAGCACGGAAGTGACAGTGGGAAGGAAAAACTCCCTCATGAGGAAGAAACCTTTAGCAGAACCAGGCTCAGGACAAGCGGTCATCTGCTTTGACCAGCTGGGTTTGAGAAGAACAGATACACAATGGCAGGTCAAGAATCACATGTGAAGATAGAAATAATATCAAATGAAAACTATTTGATTTTAACAATTCATTAAAGGAAATGAGGTCAATTTGTCCTCCAGTAGTCTTAAATCTATAGCAGCATAACAAGCCGACCCTAACTATAGGATTTATCAAAAAGGAAAGTCTTAATCCCAGTCTGAAAACTGGACAATGTGTCAACTTCATGGGCAGAAACTGGAAGTTGGAGCCTGATAACTGAACGATCTTCCTCCCATTCTGCTTTTGGAAGCGAGAGCGAAGTGCTCTGTTAGGAAAATATAGATCAATAAGATCTGTAGTATAAGATGGAGCTAGGTTGTTGAGAGCTTTGTAGGTTAGATGTAAGATTTTGAATTCACTTCTGGATTTGACAGGGAGCCAGTGGAGAGAAGCTGAAACTGGAGAGATATGATCTCCACCAGTAACTCCAGTTAAGACTCTGGCAGCAGCATTTGTACGTGCACAACGTAAATGCAAACAGAGAAACGTGCTGAAGGGAGACGACAAATCTTTAAACGGCTGCAGGGTTCTGTGAAGATAACCTTTCTCGGAAGCAGCGGGAACCAAATCACTGTGAGCCGGCAAGAAATGTCATCACAACTTGAGCTGTTGCGGTTGTGACATCCTTTTTATTGTAGTGCTAAAAGCCCAGCTCTGGGTTCAGGCTGGATTCAGACAGTTTCCTCTTCACAGTCACTGATGCTTAGTTCACTGTGAAACATCCTCTCATTGACATGTTAATCAACGTCGTGGTGGCACCGTAATGGGACTATGTTCCTTCCTTTTTACTTGTCTCACCCATGAACTTGTACATTTTTTTGTTACATTTTTTACAGTTTAACTCCTAAAATCCTGCACACGCGTATGCGTTTCCATGTTGCACGTGCAGCTCCTGCCTGAAGCTTAATGCTGCTAAACGAATTCTGTTCGTCCGTGAAATTTGCATCGGAAGATTACTCAGAGAGCCTCTGCTAATTGCTTTCTTTTCGTATTACACCTGATGGCCCTCGTGCTGCAATAGATCTTTAATTTAATTTGTTTTCAGGAAACAAGAAAACCACACAGCCCCACAATAATTATTGTTTGGCCTTTTGTGGGCTTTTTGCTTTTAACTAGGTTGGCCTGTGCTCATCTTCCACCCATTCACGACAACGACTCTCTTGGTCTAAAAGGTTCGACCGAATCTGAAAATGATCCATTTTAAATAAAAAAAAATTAAAAAGTCATCTGGCAAGCTGCATTAACATCAACTACTATATTTTATTTTATTCTGAAATGGTTTATATGTACACTGTCCAGATTGAAATTCAATAGGACTGAAGCCAAAGTACACATTTTGTTTCTGAGTCGCTGTAACTAAATTATGAAAACAGACAAAGTTCTGCATAACATGGTTAAATAATCCATTTACTTTATTATCTGTTCAGGGTAGAATTAAATCAGTACGTGCATTCTTAAAAAGATATTAAATGTTGGACAAAGAAGTGCGGTGAATATTATAGAAGGGACAAAAAAAAACGTGTAAAGAAAAGTAAAACTAAAATAACACAAACAACCCTTGACAGAACAAATAAAAAACAAACAAACTTATGAATCGTCCAGTGATTTTGTTGTGATTGCTATCAGAAAATCAGGAGTTGAATAAACTTGTTTCCCTGCCCGTTAGGTTTTAGGTAAAGACTTTTTGTCCTCCAGGACACATCCACATAATACAAAATAAAAACACATAAAGACAAAATGAAGATATCAATCCAAGGAGCCACAAACAAACTGAGTCCCACAAACAGCGCAATGACATAGTAGACCAATCAGTTTTGAACCACTTTGGCTATGGCTGCTTAAGAGGAGCCGATGGGGGAGAGGGCGGGCCTCAGAAACCATCTTATCACCAGCAAGCTGCTTGTGGAACCGAGTTTGTGGCTCCTCAGCCTGATGAAGTCCTTTTGATGGACAAACCCACTCAACAAAAAAGAAACTGTCCAGATGACCTGACTGCACCTTGTTGGATTTTTTTTTTTTACCTGGATTATTGAGCATGAACTTTGAAGCAATGATTCATTTCTGCAAGTTTCAAAAAGTCATCATCTGATTCGTGAAACACATAAGCAGAAGCACATACACAGGCAGGAGTCAAACAAAACGCATTCAATAAAATAATCCCTTTTTACAGACATGACCAGGTTAACTATCGTTGGGCTGAAACCAGAGACCGCCTACGAGGTCAAGATGTCCGCCATCAACGGGAAAGGCGAAGGCGAGAGCAGCGTCGTCAGCCCTTTCAAGACCAAGCCAGTCCGTAAGTCCTCTCTTCTTGTCTCCCTGCTCTAAACAAGCGCCGACCTCTGACCTCACAGCTCTGAACCTAATACTGCACCTCCTTCCACCTGCTTCCAACCCCTCACTCGTCTATTCTCACGCCAAGCCCCACTGTACTCCTTCGCCATCCAAAGACGGAGCAGTAATTCTCCACGACACCTCCACTTCAAAATCCAACTATTTAAACTTAAATCCAGAAAGAACCGTTCATCGCTCCAAAGCTTTATTTCCTTCTATTCTTATAATAAATGTATAGCAGACATTACCTTTGTGGTTCACAGGGGTTTTTTTAGCCCACAGCTAAAGTGATTTAGAGATTCCTCTCTGGAAAGTGCTTGTATGCTCTGATTTAAACACGAGCGAGAGGATGTGTCCGCTGTGTATTTATAGATCACTGACAGCATGCATTTTTAATATTGTAGCCACAGGTCATGTCCTGCTGAAGGTAGTTTGGGCTTCCTGATGGTGATGCCAGCGCACGATGGAACGCAGACGTCTCTTCTATCAGTTTTTAATGAAAAGAGCTGAGCTGTATGAGAGGCAGGCAGATTAGAAGCACGGGCATTGTCAGACTTGTTTGACTTGTACCGTGCAGCTGCATACGTTTAAACTGCAGACTGTCCTTCAGCAGCATGATCTATTGCAACCTCATCTCCTCCAGTCTTCTCCATTTGTCATGCACCCCGGTGACAGACAGAGACAAATCAAAAGAACGTGACTGGCAGAATCTCATGGAGCATCTGTTAATGTTTTTAAGGATTCGGGGACAGTTTGTAGCTAAAATGAGCAGAAAGGTAGGATTTTGCTGCAGGTGGTGTCGTAGGTTTAGTTTGTGTGACGTCCGTGCGTGATGGAGTTCAGGGTCACGGCGTAAAACTAAAAAAAGCAGCAGCGCCGTGAGGACATGAGTTTATGAGGAGAGACAGGACTCTGGGGTTAGTTGCAGGAATTAGTCCCTTTAGAAATGGATTTCTTAAAGTTCTAATTTTAGTTAGATGACACACTTCTACTGGATTCCTGACGGAGATATTTGTATTCCAGTACAATTATTTTAAACTGGTATATTGAAGATTTATAAAACCCCACATAACATTAAAGTGAATATTTGTTTCCAAGACAAAAAAAAAAATGAATTGTGCCAAATGTAATTATTTTTCAACAAGTTCTTATTGTCCAAAAATAATATTTTTTTAAATAAAGCAGATTTATTATTTACATTTTTTTTTTTATTTTTTTTTTTTACCCAATAACAAAAACAAACAAACATTAAAAGTTTGGTTTTTAATGTTTTTTTATGAAGTAAATTCCGGATGTCAACATAAAAAATGAAATGACTGTGGGAAGGAAAAACTCCTTTTAACAGGAAGAAACCTCCAGCAGAACCAGGCTCAGGATGAGCGGCCATCTGCTCCGACTGGCTGAGTTTGAGAGGACAAGAAGAAAAAACAGACAAACACAGAATGGCAGGTCCAGGTGCAGGTTCAGGAGCAGGTGCAGGAGTAGGAGCAGGTGCAGGTGAAGGAGCAGGTGCAGATGTAGGAGCAGGAGCAGGTGCAGGTGTAGGAGCAGGTGCAGGAGCAGGAGCAGGTGCAGGTGTAGGAGCAGGTGCAGGTGTAGGAGCAGGTGCAGGTGTAGGAGCAGGTGCAGGTGTAGGAAGGAGCAGGTGCAGGAGCAGGAGCAGGTGCATGTGCAGGTGCACCTCCTATTGAAAGAAAGATAAAAAAAAACACGTTAAGGATAGAAAAAAAATTACAAATACAAAACAGATGGAGTAGAGTAAGTAACGACGGCAGCGGAGTGAAGAAATGTGGTCAGTTTGTCCTCCAGCAGTGTAAGCCTATAACAGCAGAACCAAGGGATAACTCAAGAAACCCAAGCCAACCCTAACTATAGGATTTATCAAAAATGAAAGTCTTCAGCCCTGTTCTTAAAACTGGACCATGTGTCAGCTTCACGGACAGATACTGGAAGTTGGTTCCACAAGAGAGGAGCCTGATAACTGGAACCTCTGCCTCCCATTCCTTTTTTGGAAACTCTAGAACCACTGGTAAACCTGCAGTCTGAGAATGAAGCGCTCTGTTAGGAAAATATTGAACAATAAGATCTGTAATATAAGATGGAGCTAGATTGTTGAGGGCTCTGTAGGTTAGAAGCAAGATCTTGCACTCTGTTCTGGATTTGACAGGGAGCCAGTGGAGAGAAGCTAAAACTGGAGGGATATGATCTCTACCAGTAACTCCAGTTAAGACTCTGGCAGCAGCATTTTGGATCAACTGAAGACTTTTTAAAGAAGAATTTGGACACCCAGATAATACAATAGTCCTGTCGAGATGTGACAACTTTAACCTGTTTTTCTGCATCATTTTTAGATGAAGATGTTTCTAATTTTAACAAAGCCCATATTTGGCACAAGGGCCAAATATGGGCTTTGTTAACATCTTGTTTGGCCCCCAAGATGATATTTTTTAAAATAAAATGTTTTTACTGCTTTTCATTTGACTTCACATCTGAGCAATCTTTCTTTAAGTCTATGTTTACTGTGACTGTGTTGTAACTGTTTTTTCCCCCTCTCTCTGTATGCTGTCAGTCTTGGCCAGGTCTCTCTTGTAAAAGAGATCTTTTGATCATAATGGGATAAATCTGGTTAAATAAAGGTTGTTATTATTATTATTAATACTATTTAGTCCAGACTTCTCATGACAGTTGGTCAACTTTGAAGCAGAAAAAAATTAGTTTGAACGTTGTAGTAAATCTTTGATTTTAATGTGGAAAGAGCATCTCAACAATTGGTCAAATAAGATGGATGAAATTCTTGTTGAGACACACAACTAAGAACATATGTCAAGTATTTGAATAGAGATTTTTTTTGACTGAAAATGACTTTCGGTTTGGAATAAGTTTTGAATTTCGGCCTCCTTTCATAACTGAGTTTGACACCCCTGCATTTGCTTGAGGGTAAAACAGAAAACCTCAAAATCACTTTTTTGAATGATTGTATATTATGCAAGTTTCAAAGAAAGGCCTTGTATGGTCTGAAAATGCTCACAGTATGTATTCAAGATGACTCTCAGCTACTACCACACTGTGTTTTAGCTCAATATCCATAAAGCTGACTGAGTTAAAGCCAGTTTTATGTATCTAAGGTTTGATTAGCTGAAGCAGTCGTCTTAAATCAGGTGGACTTCAAAGGTAATCCGTTGTAGAGGGACATCCAATGATTACTTTCTGAGAGTTTCTTTAAAGTCTATCAACTGACTGTGGGATATTTTACTAACAAACAAAAAAAACACATGTACTGTAAACAGACACAGGCAATCACACAACTGCCTTCTTTATTATTATTATTATTATTTGTGCCTTATTTATGTAGGTATTTCAGGTGTCTCTTGTAAATGAGTCCCCGAGGATCAATGGGAGTAACCTGTATAAATAACGGTTGAATGAATTTATGGCAAAAAAGACTATTCAACAGTTTTGCAGCAGTACTGTATGCACATTGCACTTTTGTCATGACACCCAGGCAAAGAAATAAAAACATTTTTATGCTAAGTGAAAATCACAATCAAGCAGCCGATGAGACATTGTTTCTTTTTGTATTGTTTTCAGCATAAGACATTTCTTACTTCTTTGTGTTTTATGTTTCGTGGCATCTGATGGAGTGTGAGCAGTGAATGGTAAATGGACTGTACTTGTATCGCACCTTTCTATCTAATCAAGTTCCTCATTAACCCATTCTTACAGCACTCTACTGTATTTGTACAAATTCATTCACCAATGGTACACGTATCAGAGGCAATGAGGGGTTTAGTGTCTTGCCCGGGGACACTTTTGCATGTGACTGCTGGCTGGTGGAATCAAACCATCAACTCTTGCATTGGAGGAACACTGTGCTCAGCCACAGCCACCCTCAGTAGCAGCATGGTCTGAATTATAATCTGTCTGGACAAAGCTGTAGAAATAAAGTAAACTCTTGTGCATCTAAGTTTTGTCTCCAGATGAAAACAAATCTGCTGATTCTAATGAGAACACTGTGAATACCATCGGTCAGAGCTTCATATCTGTGCTCGGAGTGGTGATTTGTACACGTGTTTCACTCGCTCTGTGTGTGTGTGTGAGAGAAAGCTACAGAGCTAATGCTTGCAGTGCGCAGGGCTCATGCTGTGTGTGTGGTGATGGGTGTGTGGAAGCCATGCTGTGAAACTCAGAGATCATCTCTCCTCTGCCCAGGAAACCTCTGGTCAGACGGCAGCTTTCTCAGTGTGCTCCTTCTCTTCTCATTTTGTTCTCCTTTACCAACCTGCTTTCGTTTTGCTCTCTCTCTCTCTTAAATGAGAGTTTATATTTATCATCCACTACAGAGGTCTATGTGCTCATTTGTTAGTACAGTTAGCAAAATATCTTATGAATCACTGAACAAATTTTAATGAAACTCTCAAAAATTCATTATTGGAAGAACATCTATAGCTAAAACGTTTGGGGTCGATCTGATTCAAGATGGCTGCTTCAACAAAGTGACCTCTTCGAACACAGAAATGCATATATTGTAATGTGTTTTAAAGCTTTTGAGCTTATGTTTGTTGTGTTAGTAAGTGAGATTGATCCCCAATGTATATTCTGAACACCAAATGATCGCTTAAGATCTGAGCCTAAAACTTTTTCATTATCTAGCAGAGTCAGTCAACCCTGTCTGTCTGTTAGCAAAATGCATTCAACCTTTATTTATACAGGTTAGTCTCATTGAGCCATGGGGACTCATTTACAAGAGAGACTAATTTTAAACAAAGAATGATGACAACAGTAAACAAACATAAAATAAAGCATATACGTTGAATTTTTTTTTAATTAAAAATGGAATAAAAACTGCTACATTGTAAAGCGATGTAGAATACTAAATTATTAGCATAGTGTCAGGATAACTCTCAGCTACCACATCATAACTGATTAGTTTTCAACAACTTATTTTATGTAGACCACAGCCAAATGACATGTAAAACACAAAAATATATAAATATTATAAGAATTTTCCTCTTCTTTCTGCACCCTTTTCATTCAATGTTTTTTTTTTAATTAATTTGTTTTGTTTATTTTTGTTAATTTAATTGAATACATGAATAATAAATAAATAAATAAATAAATAAATACATGGCTATAACAACACATTTTACAGATGTAGTTATAAAAAAAACTTTGTGAGCATTGACCCTAACACAGATTTAAAGTGCAACATTTTGTGCAGTATTTTTGCTTAAAAGTTTAGCCTTACCGGTTGGAGTCAATACTGCATGCCTGTTAGCAAAATATACTTCATTAACCACTGGGTGGATTGTTTTCTCAGCTCTTTCAGAAAGCAATTATTGAGTGCACATCTACCACTGATTAACTTTTGGAGTCAACCCAATTCAAGATGGCAGCCACAGCTAAATTGACTTTAGCCTGCACAAAATAGGCTATAACTTAGCCAAATTTACAGAAATTGAACTCAAACATGGCATGCTAGTAGTTGACAGCCTAACAAAACACACTGAGCTAACAGATCATGCAAGATAGACACAATTGCATCAGATTGTCCATATTACTGAATTGTTTTTTTTCCCTCAAGGTTTAATCAAAATATCTTTAACTCTGCCATTTGTCAATAACAATGATCACAGTTTAAAACTATACCATATATTCCTAAGCTTTATATTAATAAATGTTATGTTGGTTCATGATCTGTAAACTTTACCTTTTATTTGTTTGTTGCCAATCCCCTTCAGAGCAGAGTGGGGAGTCACAGGTGTGAGCAATCATTTGAATACAGCGATGTACTCGCCTGCTCTCACGTTCTTTGCCTCCTGAGTCCCAGACGGGGTCCACTGGGCAGGCAGCAGTGCAATTAGTTTAATTTGGTTGCTTTGATTCATCTAACATCAGCCCACAATGTGTGTTCTCTCTGTAATACAACACTGCCAAACATGTCACTTTGGTGCAGAAGTTCAAAAGAATATGAATTACTTCATAACCTGTATGGTATTAGACTCAAATCAGTGTTAATCATACATGTTACAAAAACCTTTGATCGGATTTAAATTTTCCCATACGGTTCATTTATGGTTTTCTTTAATGCATGATGTTTATTTGCGTTTTCATTATAGGAGCAAAGTTCGTTATTGACTTTTATCTCACATTTTTTTAAACGTGTTAGTTTTTTGTTTAAATTTTTGTGCACAGTCAACGCCCCATCGTTGGTTGTTTTTAACTTTACTCTTTAAAATAACTAAAATGTACTCTTTATAATTTATTTCAAATAACTTTCCAATTAATTTTATTCTGCTTATCTGTGATTGGGTCTTGGAAGCAACAGTTCAGGTAGGAAACCCAGATACCCCTCCCTCTAACAGCACTCTCCAGCTGCTCCTTGATGATCTTTAGGCACGGGTTTCCAAAGTGCGGTCTGAGGGCCATTTGCGGTCCTTGGAGTGATTTTGTGTGGGCCACAACTGCAGTTTAAGAATGGTGTCATTTGCAGGCTTAAGAAGCCGATGCAGACTTTCTGCAAATTTGTTGGTAATCCTGTTTTTGTATAATGTTTAGGTTTCAGCAGCAAAACTGATGAAGAACAGTCATCTCAAAATGAGCAATATTATGCAAAATACAAACATTTGGCTTGTAATCCTTTTTATTTTCACTTCATGTTACAAAGCACCAAAAACTTTACTGATTTCTACCAGAAGGAGACTTTTGGATAATGATTCATAAAACTTGGCTAAATATTGCAGTTGACAAAATAATCAAGATTTTTTTTAATGAATATAACGTGGTATCATCTACATACAAGTTGATCAACTTTATCAACCTACTAATCTGTTGTAGCGACTGAGAGCTGGACAATTTTTCAGAACTTCAATCAGCCTTTTGGATAGTCAATGGACCAAAAGGCTGTTTGACCCACTTTTAAAAGGACAATGTTTTGGATCTACAATCATTTAAAAATCTTTCTCCACCAAAATTAGTAAACTTTTGTCCTTTCTTCAAAATATTGTTCACGTTGTTGAGTTCAATTCACATTTTTCTGGCCCACGAGTCCATTAGTTTTGGCACAAATATAAAATGTTTGGACACTCCTGTCTTGAGGCCAAAGAAGTCTTAACTTCTATAGGGAGTTCTGGGTCATCCTCGGTTCTCCCAGTAGGTATGTTTACCTGTGCAAAATTCTTTGATTGGATTGAAATGTTTTCAGATTAAATAATTCAAATGTATTGTTTACATGGGCACAATCTGTTCATGTTGAGTGTTTACATGCAGCGGGCTTTGGTCTGAACAGAAGTACTGACATGCGCAGAGAAACTCTCCAAAACCACAGAAGAAGCTCTTCTTCTGGTTTACTTCCGGGAGGAACGTAAACAAACCTGAGTGCCCAAAATGGACCCGTGACAGTTTTTAATAACAGTGGAGACATTACTGCACTTCCTGACTGATCTACAGATAATACAGATCATTTTGAGCTCTTTCAAAGTAGAAATGTTGTGTCGCTCACCGACCAGTTTTGCTTCCCCGACATGCTAATATTATTAGCATTAGCCAGGATGATATAAGTCGCAAGTGCGCAGTCAGGTCAGTTTTTCATGATCGGAAAAAAAATGAACAGATTACGTTTTACACACAGTTCGAGTTATGAATCGGTGTAAACCACCCATTTTGTTCTGATTACAAATTCATTTGGATCTTGCTGAATAAACAAAAAATATTCAGAATGTGGCGTTTACATGACACAGTTTTATTCTGAATGGCCGTTTAACCCGATTACTTGTGTCCATGTAAACATAGCTACTGACCTGACCAGCGAAGTAGATCCTAATCGGATTCCTCTGTTGGTTCCTTTCAATGCAGAGAAGCAGCAACTCAGAGCTCCTCACCAGATCTCCATGGCTGATTCTGGCCATCCTACACAGGAAGTTAATGTTAGTCTTTTCCATGTGAGATCTGATTATTCTGGTTAAGATCCACGTCTCTAATCTAATAAAACATTACTTATGATTGCAGTTTTATTGATGTATGTACAGGCAACAATGAAACATCATCACTGCAATGAAATTTCTGGAAATGTATTTCTTCTATCAAAAGTCAAGTTTATCACAGCATTATTATCAACATTAGATAGGGATCCACTAAAATGGTTCCCATTGTAGTTCAGGGCAGGTGCTAAAGATGGTTTTAAATTGTTCAACTCCTGTTTGTGGCCTTTCTATAATCTGCATATTTTATTGGGTTTCTCTGGGTACTCTGGATTTCATAAACATGCATGTTAGCTTAGCTGGGTACAATTAAAAGTTAATTGCGCTTAGGTGTGTGTGTGTGGGGGTGTGGTGTTACTGCATAAATGTCAATATGTAGCGTTTATGAAGTGAATGGAGGAAAGAGTGTGAAGCTTGCTCCTCACCACTACACTAGTTTATTTATTTTCAGTTGTTAAAGCGGGGCACCAGCTGGTCACTTTATTTGCTGCCTCAGACCTTCACAGAATTAATGTTTTTTAATTGTTTTTTATAAGAATTTGAGATGTAAAATCAGCTTGTGAATTATCATCTTGTGAGTTTCTGACTTGAGAAACTGCAGAAAACAATCAACAACACATTGCTAATGATTGCAGCCTGACAAACTGCACTCCACTCCCACCAGCACTGCAGCCAAAATAAACCTATTCCATTCACATTAATTTATAATACACTGTTGCAAATGAAAGCGTGCCGGCGTTATTTGAGGACAACTTGCATCGAATGACATTTGAAGGAGCATTTGAACATTGAAGATTTAGCCCTTTTGCTTCAGCTTAATGTTTTCACCACTGACTTTCCAACCTGTTTACTGCTAAATACAACCATTTAGATAAAGTTTTAATTATACTGTTGCTGAGTTGATGCAAATTTGCACATGCTATGAGTCAAGATACGGTTCAAATTTGAATTACATTACATATATTTTTTTACTGTACAGTAGTCCCTCGTTTATTACGGGTGTTAGGTTCTACCCCCCTCGCAATAAGTGGAATTCCACGAAGTAGCAACGTTATAGTTATTTTAGTATTTATATATATGTTAAGGTGTTATAAACGCTTTCCACACTCTTACAATGCTCTAAACTCATGGATGTACATCATTTTAACAACATATGTACAGTACTGTATATGTAGCTAATAAATTTTACTTACCAGATCTGCAGAACAGCAACAGCTCTCGGTTCCAGTCCGACTCTGTTCTGGTCCGACTTTGTTCCTTTCCTGCAGACGTACCCTGCAGTGACAAAACCTACAATCAATGTTGTTAACTCTTAAACCTACTAATTTTAACAACATACTTATATGTAGCTTCTAAAATTTACTTACCAGCGTGTCCATGCTCAAAGGTAAAACAAAGTCCAGGTGAGCATCCTGATGGAGCACTGGACCGTCGGCTGTGCGTGTCCCACTCAGGGTTCTTTGTGGGTCCGTTGAAAGAGATGAAAAAAGTGCATAAGTGGGCACAGGATGGACCGCTGAAATTTTTGAAGCATGCACACTGGGGAATGTAGTCGTTATGTGTAGTGATACAGTGGAGGATTACTGAGAGAAAACTACAAAATGGTGGCACCTGTACAAAGTATTTTATTTTCTCATTGACTTTTACTGTACAGTACTGTATCCAATACTGTCCCAATCACGTGAGTAATATTAGTTGACAATTATGTGTCCTGTACAGTTTTTTTGTACAACATTACTGTGTGTTCACAAACTGCAATAGAGCGAACCCGCCAAAGTTGAACCGTGAAGTAGCGAGGGACTACTTTCATTTCTTCTATTAGAAAAAAAAAAGAATGCAGAGTAAGTTGTGCAAATTGCAAAGACTGGAAAATCAGAGTTTTATGTAAAATGGCAGGACCAAACAACCTGCCAACACAGCCACAGTTGTCCCAGATTTTGAAACAAGGCTTCAGAACCAAGCAAAAAATGTCATTTGACACATAAGCATTATTTTATAGGTTAAACAATAAGCAGAAAGAAACTGCTATACTTCAATAAAAATGCAGTTTTGGCCGGTGGGAGCTGCCTTTTGTACAATTTACAGTCAGATTATATAAGGACTGTCCAATAACTGTATGGGACACACTGTTTAATCTATAACGTGTCATTTCTCCCTCATGTGATTTGTTGAGGAAGATATTTCATTTGTTATAATCAAGTGAGACAGTAGAAGAGATAAATCGTGTTAATATGCATATTGTTTGTACATAAAGATGAATGTCAGGTCTAAAACAATAGCAGCTATCTCTGAACTCAACTAAAGCTGCCACTCTGAGATGGAAATAAGAAATGAACATATCAAATGTAGACTTGTTGCCTTTTTATTAGATTGTTAATAAAATCCATATACCTTGTCAGTTTTAATGCATTGAATTCTACACGCTTGACTTGATGTTTATTTGTGTTGTCTGTAAATATTGTTATTGTCGCCCACTGCAATGGAAAGTGGATCATGTAATGTCTACGTGTGCCTTTGTCTGTAACTAAAATATCTCATGAGCCAGTGGATGGATTTTCATGAAAATCTCAGAAAGTACCCACTGGATATACATCTATAGTTCATTAACTTTTAAGGGTAACTTGATATAATATGTTTGCTGCAGCCTATCAACTTCTGCAAACACAAAAATTTCTATAATTTTGTTGAGTTTATGGATGTGAAGCTAAAATTTGGTGTAGTAGCAGCTGAGATTCAAATGAAACGATTACTCCAAATGCTAGAACATCTCATTAAATCTTTATTAAAAACTGGATTGCAAGGTGGAGGGCAATATGAGTTCCTTTAAGAAATCCAGGGTCTTTAATTAATAAAGCGTTGTAAAGTTGATTATTATGTCTCCCATTCTTGTTATTCGTGCAGAGCTTCAGACCACAGCTTACAGATTAAACTATTAAAATAAAGGCAGTGTGTTTTAAAATAAATTAATTCTGACCCCTCCATAATTTCTCTCTGTCTGTTATTGGAATACAATGAAAAAACTTTAATCAGCAGCACTGAGTCGCTCTTCAAATGTCTCAACATTACTTGCGCATATTTTTCAGCTTCAGCTTCCATCATAACTGATACATGTACAGAAGACTCTATTGTGGCTCTAAGCTGTCAATAATACCTCATAAATAAAAATACTGTTTAAATATTTCCTGTCTTAAAGCAGATGATGGGTCAGTCTCCTTCTGCATATCTGGGCCGATTTCCATTTTCCATAATTAATAATGAACTATTCCAATGTTCTCAGAATATATGACCCGACACAGAGTTGAACATTCCTTGTTGTTGTTGAACAGGCTCACCTGAGTGTCCTTGGAGCACTGAGGGGAAACACTTCAGAAAGTGGAAATGTGAAAAATTTAAATTGCATTGCTTTAGCAAGTGTACCCACAGATACAATGAAAGTTGCATATGCAACTATGGTTCTATAAATCCCGGAAAACTGCCAGAGGGCAATGCTGAAAGCTCTGAATGTTCCCTTCGCACATGCGCTGTTTGAGTTATAATATCAAAAAAGTCACACATGTGTGACATGGATGACCAATCAGAGGCTATATAGCCTGGTGTCATCCATCTCTGCTCCTACAGAATCTTCTCATGGAAAGTAAGGATTCTGAGTGACAGAGAAGCTCTGTTGAGAGAGAAAGTCTGCGACCTGATTGTGTTGCCCTGGTTAGTATGCCGCACACAGGGTGGACAGACGAGGGGAGGCCCATACCAGGAGCTCCCTGGACACACTCAGAAGTTATGCTGACCTGGCTCCCCCCTGATGGTTGATGTGGTAGTCAACAGAGGTGTTGTCTGACCGAACGAGGACATTCCCCACTTCCAGGTGGAGCAGGAAGTACCTGAGTGCCAAATGCACCGCACACATTTCCAGCACATTCATATGCTTGGAGCGGTCCCTTTGACCCCAGCAGCACTGAACTGCTCTGTGTTGCCACACAGTGCCCCATCCCTTGGAGCTGGTATCTGTCATGACCACTTCCCTGCGACACACTACCACTCCCATGGGGACACCCCTGGACAAATAATCTTCGTCCCTCCATGGAGTCAGGGCATGAAAGCATGACCATGTCACTGCGAGCTTGCGATGCCTGTGCAGCTTGGCATCCAGGTAAAATCTGTTGAGCCACTTCTGTAAGGGGCGAAGTGCTGTAAGGGCAGCACCCTTAGGTACTGGTTGAGTCCCCTCAGATCTAAAATGGGATGGAACCCACCCATGCTCTTTTGCATGAGGAAGTAAGTTGAGTAATAGCCTCTGGGCTATTGCAGAGGGTCCACTGCTTCAATTACACCTTTGGCCAGGAGGGCGAAAGGCTCATATTCTAGTCCGCGAGCCTTCACCGGGTTGGTAATTACAGTCATTTTGACCCAGCGAGAGATGTGAGGCCGCTGTCTGAACTGTAGAAGGTAACCATGGGTCAGAGTTGGTGCAGTCAGAGCTGACTGCACCAACCAGACCTGTCGGTAAGCCTGGACCATGAAGGACATTATGCACCCAAGTTCCCCCGCCATCAGTGCAAAGGTCTGAAGCACCGCATCGCTAAAGCCCATTGCCGCTGTCGCACCACTAGTGCCCTGAAGGGACACGGAAAGGGCAAACATGAGGTGTGCCATGGAATTGCTGAGGCAGCCTGCATGCGCTCCAGCTTAATGAGCTCTGCAGAGGAACTCATCCATGACACGACACTGAGGTCGTGGGCACCGAACCTCCCTGCACAGAGTTTCCTCTAGTGACACGATGAGCAAGGCAACAGCAGGTTCGATCGCCGGCATGCAATCCAGGCTCACCATAGGTGGTTCACACATGGCTGCCAACACTCAGCCATCCACCAAGAGGCGCGTAAAGAGTTTTGAGTCCCGCCAACAACCATGCAACTCCCACAGGTACTGTAAAAGGAAGGAGGGGCCCGTCCGCACCTGAAGAAGGCCTTTCCAGGGGTGGACTCCTCTGGTTATGTGACCTCCAGCTGCAGTTGTCTCAGGGCCATACGCATGACGTCCTGCATCAAGCCGTCACCTGACCCACTATCTGCAGTCTGGGATGAAGAAAATTAACCAGTCTCTGAGACTTGAGATGACTGTTCCTCCTCCTCTGCTAAAAAGTGAGAGGCAGAGGCAACCATGATAACACATCCTCCTCCACAGCCAGCTCAGACACGGGTAAACATCAAGGTACAACCAAGGTAAACATCTCACATGGTTGTCTCCTCACAAAGCGGACGGAGGCGCTAACCAATGCAAAACAAAAGTAAGACTACTCATGTGTTGAATCTCACACATGCGGTAGCTGCCTCCACAAGCGGACAGTGCCGCAAAATCAGCAAAATACAACTCACCAGTGTTGAGTCACACACAGTAGTCCAACGCTGTTGTTGGGAAAGGTGCAAAAGCTGCTGTAGTCCCAATGAAATACCTTGATGAAGACTAAACCATCGTGGCCCCTAGGAGAGCGAACAGGCTGCTCCAGCCAACAGGCAGTAAGGCTAAAGCCTTGGATTGAACCACGCGCAAGAAGAAAAAGGAGCAGTGGGGATGACGCCAGGTTATATAGCTTCCGATTGGTCACCCGTGTCACACCTGTGACTTTTTTAATTTTATTACTCGAACAGCACATGCACGAAGGGAACATTCAGTGGTGTCAGTACCGCCCTCTGGCGGTCAGGAGGGATGAAATAGAACCTCTGTTTTAATAAAAGCTGATTTTGATATCAAAATGTGTTATAAACACCATGCCTTGGCCAGGGAGTGATGACTTTTTTTGGATGACTGAATTTGCATGGCTTCTATATGTGCTCGAAATGTGAGATGACGTCTGGACTGAGTGGAACTTTGTCATAAAGGGTTGATTAAAATCACAGGGGCTCAGAGTCCTAATGAGCATGTTAGGTGAATTATTGGGAATATGCCTTTAGGAGTCGACATATACCAGCCCTGTCCAGACCGAAGCATAAAGCTTGAGAGCCAAAGAGGTGGAGCTGATGAATAGTCCCCTCATTCAGCGTAATTGAGGTGCAATCCATTGCCCATATGGCACACAAACACACACATACCCCCCTCCCCCCCTCCACACACACACAAGCTTGAGAGCATCTCCATGCACACATGTTCATAAACCCTTTAATCAATTAGTCTTTGAATTGCATGGGAATGTCAGCTGGTAGCACTCGGGAACACCCTCCAGTTATTCTCGCACTTACAAAAACAGCTCGTTCTGAATCTCCACCGACATGCCCCGATGCCACGTTTCTCAATAATGTCTGTGCAGCTCATAGACTGAGCCCAACTCTGATGACAGGGAACTCTAAACGGAGATGTTGCACAGATTAGGCCAAGTATAATTCATGGAGATCGTATAGTGCATGGTGGAAACATGTCAGACTGTGCATGTTTCTTCTCATGTGTGAACTCCTAAAATGTATAACTTCAGCTTGTCTGAAAATGGACCCTAATCACCCCACCATCACCACCACCACCTTGGGAGATCAGAATGCACCGACACGTTCAGCCCATAATGTTCTTACCGTTTGCACTGTTTATGCAGCCTGCACACTCATTTCCATAACCTTGATTTTTTTTTTTTTTTTGAGTGTGTGTGCACATGTGCAAATGGGTGTGTGAAGTTGTGAGAAAGTGAGGAGGTAGAGGAGGCAGGTTACGCAGGTAATGTAGAGGTTCTTGGCATTTTTAATTTTGGCTCATTATGACAGTTTGTGCAGCCTGGCCTGTTTGTTATTGTGTCACAATGTCTGGATGTGTTTATTTTAATACGGATTATAATGAATGGAACCATTAAGAGCGCCAAGTTCAGGAATGTGAAGCTCTGATTACTCGTTCAGGATTTCCACCATGTTTTCTTAAAGGAGGGGCTGCTCTGCAGAAGAGTGGAGGGCTCTTTTTGCTTATTCACATAATAATTAGAAAAATCCAGCCACCTAGCTATTGTTTATATATATTTAAATGAACAATGGATAGATGGTTGGCTATATAAACTGCAGACACTACAGAAGTATTAGTTTTTTCTTTTTTTCTTTTTCAGTACCACTTTACAATAAGACTCCCCTTTTTGATGGCTAATACGTATAGTTTAGACACATTATTAATTCCTCTATAAGCACTTTATAAATCATTAACTGCTTATTAATCATTTGTAAACCTATTTTTTAGCATATATAGTTGTAGATACAAGTACTTATGATGCAGTAATAAAGTACAATATTATATCCTAAAAAACATAGGTGTACAAATGCTTATTGTGTATAAAAGGTAGTAACTGTATTTTCCGCCATAAAAGTTACCACCGTGTGAGTCGCATCAGTCCAAAAATGTCTAATAAAGTGGGAAAAGCATAAATAAGTTGCTTCGTCACATAGCTCACATGTATTAGGCGTCACCACTGACCACCAGGAAACATGGTTGTGTCAAAAATAGATTGACTGGCTGCCTAATTGTCAGCCACTGGAGCGTGCACAGGAAGACTTTAACAAGAATTTAACAAGCTCAACACTTAAAAGCAATTGTTTGTTTGCTCGCAGTTAAAGCAAAGGTGTGTCTCAGTTGAACTTCTTAATAAATGCACTTAAATGGTCACACCAGCTGCATTTCACCTGGGCGGTGCAGCAAATTGCAGCTGATTTGACGTTTGATCCGGGGATTCCGGAGCGAGATGAAGGTGGCAGTATATGGCAAGCCACGTGTCTCATTAATAG
>JARVLU010001073.1:19570439-19581431 GCA_031762415.1 Simpsonichthys santanae | reverse complement strand
ATACTGTATATATTTTCTTCTTTTGGCTGATCCCTGTGTTAGGGGTCACAACAGCAAACTGTTGCACAAAGACTTGACAGTCATTTTTACTCCGGATGCCCTTCCTGACACAACCACAGACCACCGAGCTACCACAGCCCTTTGTGTGGAGCAGAGAACCGCTATCTAGGACACCCAAAGGAGCAGATGGTGGGGGTTAAGGGCCTTGCTCAAGAGCCCAGAATGGGGCGAATGAGGGTGGGGGAAGGTGAGAGTGCTTTACCTGCCGCACCCACATTTTTGATGTTGTCTGTACCAGGGCTTGAACTGGTGATCTTCCGATCACAGGCCCACCTTCTCTAACTTCTGTGCCACCACTCCCCCCCCAAAAAAATAGCAAACATATAATGTATTTTTTTAAAAAAAAACCCAGTATTTAAGGATTTATATATAAACTAAAATATATGCTAAATGAACGCTAAACATTACGCTAAAAGATCCAAGATGTACACCAACACTAAGAATGTAAAATAATACAGTATATTTATTGGCCGAGATGGGCTAGAGGTAGGGCAGCCTATGACCTGAAAGTCCCAGGCTCAATCCACAGCCATTCCCACATGTTGCAGTGTTTCTGAGCATGACACCTAATCTCTAACTGTTCCCCGGGCACTTACATAGCTGTCCACTGCTCCACCTGAGTGTATCT
This sequence comes from Simpsonichthys santanae, assembly GCA_031762415.1. NCBI lineage: Eukaryota > Metazoa > Chordata > Actinopteri > Cyprinodontiformes > Rivulidae > Simpsonichthys > Simpsonichthys santanae. The sequence continues at coordinate 19,580,743 of JARVLU010001073.1, read as the reverse complement.
CAGGAGCGATGGGTTAAATGCAGAGAACCAATTTCACCATTGTATGAGAACATACAATGATGACAACATTTTACTTTACTATTTTAAACAGAAGTATGTACTTTAAATGTGTGGATGATGATTGTTTTCCTCTTTTTAGCTTTTGTTTGTTTTTGACTTGTTTTTCCATAAATTGTTTATCAATCTACTTGTGCCTGCATGGCCCATTCTGGCCATTCACATAGGAAAACATTCAGCTTGGTCAGTAATACTGTGCTGTGACTTATGGTCTTTGTAGTTATGATTTTCATAATATTTAATATTATCTACAGACACTTGTCCCATAAAAACACTAGGATTTCTTCAGCTCTTTAAAAAAATTGTTCTCTTTGAAATCTGCTTTAAAATACTTTATTTTTGCCTTCTTTAGCTACTTGAAGATTTTAGCTACTATTTTGCTACTTTTTGATCGTGACAACTTTTCTACTACTTTTAGCTAGTGTTGGCTATAGTTTTTAGCCAGTATTTTGCTACTTTTAGCTTGTAGTTAATGTCTGCTACCAATGTGCTATGTTTAGTTGTTAGCTAGCATTTAGCTACTTTTGGCTTTTAGCTAGTCTTTTGTTCTTCTTTACTTTTAAATAATGTTCTGCTTCTGCTAGCTTTTAATTAAGGTTCTGCTTCAGTAAGCTTTTAAGTAGTCTTCTGCCTATTTTAATTTAAACATCTCAATTTCAACCCTCATTCATGCTGTATTTTTACATAAAAAAGAACTACTTCTATATATTTTTATTGTTTTATGCAACAGTGTGTGTGTTTCCTGCTTTCATTGTTGACATTGGTCATTTTTTTTATTACTGCACAGTTGACCCACACTGGAAGAAAAGATGCAGCAGATTTTGGGTTAGATTGAGTAAACAGCTCATAAGTATAGTCACCACAGTCACATCACAAGTGGGGACCAGCAAAAGATCAACTGGAAGATACATGAGCAGGGAATATAAACATGACCTTTAAGTTGCCTTGCCAGAGGAGTTTTCAGCATGTACCACTGAGCAAATGGTGGTATTCTCCAGCCACCATTCAGTTGGAAGTATATAATTGACAAAAAGAGGGTGAAGGGCCAATAGGCAGGAAAAAAAAAAGCTTTATCAGAGTGAATATTTTGGCCTGTTTCTGTCTTCAGCTCTTCTAAAGAACATTTCAAATAGTCCTGATTCCATTCATTATGTATGAGAATAAGTGTTACAGACTGTCAGCTCTAAAGACATTCATGTTACATTTGAGCATTTAGGGCTGCTCTCCTTCCAACATGGAGAGATACAAAATAATGGGAGCCATGAATTAATTTTTCTCCTGTACTGTCTTGATCTAAAAACAGATTCCAATGGGTTTTATGTTTCAGGACAACATACAATACAGTATATTTAAAAGAAATAAGCTTTTCCTTCATCATGTCTTAAAGCAATGGTGCAAATCCATCTATCCATCCATTATCTTTTACCCGCTTCTTCCATTTTGGGTCACGGGAGTCACCGGTGCCCATGTCCAGCAATCACTGTGTGAGGGGCGGAGTACACCCTGGACGGGTCGCAAGTCCATCACAAGACTATGGTGCAAATCTTGTCCAAAAAGTTTATGAAACAGTTTGGATGCTGTAAATAGTTCTTTGAACAACCTTTGTCTGGAAAGTTAAAGTAAATTCTGACCGTGTTGATCAGCTAACAGCTAGCTCAAGCAGAGCCAAGTCTGAACCTGACTCCAATGTGATTCATGCAAACACAATTTTATAATTCTTGTCATTTTTGGGTTACAAGGTTGTATAATTTTGTGATAACAGTATTTGGAAGTGCAAATAGCAGTAGCTGCTAGCCATAGTGCTATCAACAGAAATAATGGAGTAATAATCCTTTGATTTTATTCTCGAATGGTGTTGAGTTTGTCAATTTCTACAAATATTCGAGTATCTTGGTCGATTCACATCTCTCTTTTAAGCTCCATGTGGAAAACTTGGTAAAGAAACTAAAAGTTAAACTGGGTTTCTTTTTCACAAATAGATCCTGTTTAACTCTGAATGCTAGAACGCCTTGTAACTATGACTTTCCTTCCTTTCATTGACTCTACTGTGACAATATTTATATGAACACCTACAAGAAGCACCTTGCAGATGTTGGATGCTGCCTATCATGGTGTGCTAAGATTCATAACTGGCTACCGCACCCACCACTGTGCCCTGTATTCTCTGGTTAACTGGACATCATAGCTTCACACAGACTCTCTCACTGGTACATTTTCATCTTTCTTGGTCTGTTGCCTCCATACATCCTCCTCCTACATGTCTCTGCATGAGTGCAGCTACAGCGTGCACTCTCAGGACATTATGACATGCTGTGTCCCCTCAGTGCAGACTGAACTTGGCAAAAGGGCCTTCTCTTACTCCTCTCCTGTTTCCTGGAATATCTTGCAACATATCTGAAGCTCTCAACCTTGACCTCTCTAAGTGGCTTCAAACATCTGCTAAGTTCCTGGCAAAAACCAATGCAGACATGTTCCTGTTTTTAGTTTTCTGCATCGCTTTACAACCTAGCTGTTTTTGTTTAATTTATTTTATTACCATTTTCTTTCATTTGTTCTTATTAATTAATGTGCTTTCTTTTATAATTGTCTACTGTTGTCATCATTCTTTTTTAAAACAAGTCTCTCTTGTAAATCAGTCCCTGAGGCTCAATGAGACTAACCTGTTTAAAGGCTGAATGAATAAAAAATGTAAAAAAAATAAATAAATTAAATTAAATTAAAAATAAATAAAAAAAATCATAAAATAACACTTCTATGATCCAATATCCACCCACAAATTAGACAGTTTTAAGACGGCATCAATCCACTTCGGTTTTGACCCCACTTGGACTAGGCATTTGTTCATCATTTCTGTCAGAACTAACATTTATTTCTTTAAACTGAGGTTGTAAAGCTTTTACAATATATAATTTGTTCATAAACTGTTCAGAGAAATCTATTTCATACAATCTAAACTATTGTTTTAAAAATCAGGTATATAAAACCTGAAATATCTGTCAATGAATAAATAAAATTCCCACTGCTTTCCAAATAGGGCCTGTTAATGAAAGGAACTGTGTTAAGCGATCATGACCACCTCTGAAACCAAGTCTGATTGTGAAAGCAGATTATAAAAAACAAAATACACAATTTTATTGGAATATTTTGGAATAAATTTTATCCCACATGTTCTTTGTTTCAGTTCATGCTCGTGCTCCTCCTGTAGACACATTTGTGTCACTCTTCAGCTTGTGCTGCGGCCTCTCTCCCTCTCGTTCTCAGACTTAAGGAGTGACAGGAGGAAACTCCCATTGGCACTCTTTAACATCTCTGTTGCTCACTTGTGTTCAGAGAGCTATCTGTAGATCAGGAAGACAAAAAGACGCTCCCGAGCCTTGGTGCCACTCAACAGGTAAGATATTGCTGTCTTTCGCTCATTCAAATCTGCACACCTATTCAAAAATTCTTCAAGAAACTAGCGCTCCATGTGTCTGCCTCATTCTGTCTGTGTGCTTTAGCAGCAGATGTGCTTAAGTTGGTGAAGGATGAAAGGATTTTTTCACTTTCTGTCTCAACTTTTCTTCCTGCAGTGCAGGTGTGGAAGAGCAAAGGGTAAAGTCATTCCAGTAAACTTGAACACTTTAGGCCAAAGGGAATAGGGACAAAGCACCAAACTCATAATTTGAGTTTCCATAAATGTTTATGATTTAAACTTTTTTTTTTTTCCTGTCTGCACTGGAAATATCTAAACACTTCCCAGCAAACCTGCTTAAAGAAGGTAATGTGTAAATAATGATTTGATGTCATTAAGCTTATCTGCAACTTTTCAAATAGGGTTCAATGGAGATCTTAACAAGTATTATCTTAGTTGTAGTAGTAATGCAAGAAGTGAATGGTCTCAGTTTGGAAAACAGAGTTTAATTCTGCTAGATTGATGAGCTAAAGGCTAGTCAGAGTAGCGCCAAGGGCTGCACCATTTTAAAGTTAAAGGCCTTGCTTTCCTTGTAAGCTTACATTTTTCCCTCCACCTTTCATGCCAGAGTTTTAAACTGAAGTTGTCTTGTGCTGAAAAAGGATGATCCTTTCCTTGCAAATGACAACATGCATGATCTCTTGTGATATTGTAAATTAAATGGTAAATGGACTGTACAGTACTTATATCACATTTCTATCTGATCAAGATACTCAAAGCTCTTTACAACACAAGCTGTGTCCTCATTTACCCATTCATACAGCACTCTACTAGATCTATACCAAGAATAATCAGTGCTTTATCACATTCATACAATGACGGGACACACATTGGAGGCAATGAGAGATTCACTGCCCAGGGACACTTTGGCATGTGATTGCTGGTGGAATCAACCCCCTAACTCTTGCAATAGAGATTTCAATTGTGAGATCTTAGTAGATGATAGTGGTCAGAGTGTGTGTTGGTAATGACTCCAGCTACCCCCACACCAAATTGAGTTCAATGTCTGTAAGAATGACTGATAGGAAGCTGACAGCGTTTCTGCCATTTTTATGTTTGCTAAATTTGATTACCTGTCAATCTGTTTTTACAATCAAACTTATCAAACTATAGTTCAGTACCTGTAAAATTGGCTGACTTGTAGCCATGCTAGTGTATCCTATGGTTGCTTAGTTATTGTGGCCATCTCTAATATGTTTGAGCTTGTAAAATGTACGTATGGTGGTACGATGATGTACGTTTATTAAAAAAAAAAAAAACATTCACACATGCTGCTAAAATACAAGGCTGGATTAGAGCTGTTTTAATATGGTTTTGACTCAGTTCAAACCTTTAGCTCATCAGACTGATCAGCTTTTTTTACTAAAGTTAATATATTATTGTTCACATTTCCACAGAATTGTGCTTTGAAAGAGCTGAACTACTGGTTTAAGGAAGTCCCTTTAACCGCATTTTAAAACTTCAATGGGTCACAATAAAGTTTTTAAAAGCTACAGTGTTCAGAGCTATGGGCAGCTGGTCAGATTGATAGAATTTAAGTTGGTATTAAGATGTTGGACCAGTTCAAACTGGGTAACTGCATAAAGGAAACTTCATTTTCTGCACATTGATTGATTTCATGGGGCTTCACGTTAAATGGCTTCTGGACTGGTTGTATTCAGTCACTTGATGATGATATGAAAGATGCTAATAAAAATAAATCTACCTGTTGTGGTCATGCTGAATGGTTCAACTGCCTCTAATGTCCTTGAGGGAAAGCGGCAGCCAATTATGAATTTATTTATTTGCTAAAGCAAAGCAGATCTGAAATCAAATTTTGTCATTTGAGAAGCTGGTGAAACACGAGGTCAACAGAAACTGGGGTAAGGATGCTTTGGTGGTCATTTTTACATGAAAACAAATTAAACACCCATTTTATCTGGCATTTATCTAATGCTTCTCTTTGAATGACATATCACAATTATTCCCACAAATGCTGCACCATCAGAGACATCTCGCACAAAGTAAACAAACATGTGCAATTTAATAAGCGTTCTGAGGACTAGCTGTATTTTTTAAAGCAATTAGGGAGGTTGTTTAACCAGGGAATGGAAATGTAGGGAGGTTAGCAGGCTGTGGCTGCTTTCATTAAGAGTCCCGATGAAAATGGTGGCTCGCGAGGCTCGCAGTGACCTTTTTGTTGGACTAACATTTCTCGTCCTCACAGCAGAGACTTGCTGTTTGAGCGCTGAGACCCAGAGGCTGCAATGAAGTTGGGGCTTTGTTAATTGTATGGGGGTTGTGGGGTGTGGGGGTGGAGGTTGAGAAAAAAGCACTTATTATCAAGAATTGATTTAAAAAAAAAAGTGCATTATGGGGCTTTGGAGAAAAAAAAAAAAAACTCCCTGCATTTGGAACAATAAAATGATTGTTGTTATGTTTACCCACACGAGGCAGACGGAGAGGATGGACATTTTTAACCTCACAAAAGAATTTCTATTCAGTGAAGATGGAAATAATCAGCTGTGTGTGTGTGTGCGTGCGTGTGTGTGTACGTGTGTTTAAAAAAGTAAACCGGTGGGCTTTGAAGTGCACAAATGTTTTGAGAGCAAATAATAACTGCGAGTGAGTTCATTCTTATCAAAGTCTGCTGGAGTGCAACTAATCAACTTGGGGGAGATCGAACAGCAATTAGCTCCAATTCATTTTGTCTGTTCAGATGATAAAATATGTAGTTTTCAATTAAGGTAATCACTATTATTTGTTCCACTCCTGTAACAGATAAATTGAAGTGATTACGCTCTGATTTAAAATTCACAGAGCTCTCCTACAGGTCACACATGTCAGTTTTAGACACGAGGGGCACAGATGTTTCTGAACACACAACCAGAGAGTAATTCTAAAAAAGGAGGACATAAATCTAATCTTTACGAGAACTCACAAATGAACTGATATGAACTGAAACAGTAATTAAAATTTACTTTTTAAATGCATTTATTAAAGATTGCACCATTCCAAGACTTAACCAACTGGTTGTTATTGCTGCACCTAAACTGGTGCTGATCCACCAAGAAGGGTTTCTCTGCAGACCAAAACTGGGCATTTCTGGAGAATAGGTGTTTGTACTGATTGGCTATCTGTGTTTGCTGTCTGTTTAGGTAAGTTACATCAGCTCTTTTTTTTTAAACTGAAGGTTTGCAAGTAACAGTGTTATGTCTGCTGTCAAACACAAGAAGATTCTCTTTTGTTCTTGGGTTGTAGGCTGCACCTGACACAGGTTGGCTTGAGTGTGGTCAGGGTACAATATGAAACATCTGAAGTGAAACCTGCTCCCATTTGTCAAAAAGTCTGGTCTCAATTAAAGATCATGAGTCCTTTAACGAGATCATGGCCCAAAACAAAAGCTAAAAACAAAATTTGCTCTTTAGAAGTTCTCTTCTATGAGATGTGATCTATGAAAGGAGCTGAAACATGGAGTAGGATTGACCCTTAAAATCTGAGACAGCTGAGGGAGTTAACCAGTAAGCAGAAATACCTGGTCCAGTTGCAGAAATCTTACAGAGACTGACAATCACTCATCTGTAGTGACTGCTTTAAAAGGTTGAACAAGAAAATGTGAAGCTAAAGGAAACATCCTTTGTCCCAAGCCAGTTTAATATCATTATTATTTTGGTAGGTTTATTTTTCTTTTTTTAGGAACCAGTTGTAACTATTTTCTCATTACAGTATTTAACAACCAAAACCGATGTTGTTTTTTAATGTAATGACTAGATATTAAAAAACAAACATTTAGCCCTCCCCATTACCCCTTTATGTAGCGCTTATTTTGAAATGTAACCTGAAGTTTCATGTTAAGAGTGGCGGAAAGAGAAGGTAAAGAGCGCTAATGTTGAACCGGTTACACCATAGACATAATATGTCTGTGGTTAACACAACCTGCCAATGATGCCTTGTTTGCCTTGATTTTAGACATGTCTGCGCCTTGTTTTTTCCGTCCAATCACATGTGGCCCTTCAGATACGCCGTCGTTATTTGTCTGCAGAGATACCTGGATACACTTAAACTGATTAAAATCTTTGTTTCACATTTTGTCAAGAAATTAACATGCTTACAGAATTTTAACAAAACACATTTGGAGACACCAGTCTTACGATTATACAATTTGTTTATACTTTGTCTCATTTTTTAAAACCTTTTCCACTCCGTTATCAGTGCCAATTTGTTTAAAGGGATAGTTCAGATCTTTTGAAATAGTGTTCTGTTGAGAGTGTTCTATTAAATTCCCAAAGGGAAATTAAATTTTGTTTGTAACTCATTATCCTCATTTCATTAAGATAAGTTATACTAACTAATAATAAATAAAGTGCTATGTGTTGTCATCATTGTATGTTCAATGACAAAATTAGTTCTCTGCATTTAACTCATCACACATGGGATGCACCCAGGTGGAGCAGTGGGCAGCTATGTAGGTGCCCGGGGAGCAATTGGGGATTGGGTGTCTTGCTCAGAGGCACCATGGCATGTGTGTGTGTGTGGGGGGGGGGGGGGGGGGGATTGAGCCTGGGACTTCCAGGTCCTGGGTCGGATGCCCTGCCTCTACCTCATCTCAGCCCCAATATAGATATGGCTGTAGGCAGGAAGGATCTCTTGTAAAGGTCCATCTCACAGCAGGTCCAAAGAAACTAGCTGCAGATTCCGTCCGACCCGTCCACCCAAAACTCGGCTGGCCTCTCAGTTACTCCGGGCTGCAGGACTGCCTGAATGCCGGGCAGAACTCCTCCCAGAGCAATGGCCACTCCTCCCAGCAGCCTGCCGAGCTCCTCATCACAGCAGACAGCCAACTGCAGGTGTTGGGGGACAATCCTGTCCTTTTGCTGTCTTGACCTGCATTTCCTGCTAGTTCCAGGATCTCAGTGGTCAGGCACTCGAGCACAGCTGGCAGGTAGATGGGAATGCATCCACAGTGCCTCCTTTTCAACTCATTTGAGATTTGGGGCTGTTGAGATAGTATTGAACAGTAATTATCAATAGCATTATTATTAAACAGTTTGTATCTTACCTGCCATAGAAAGTTCTTGAAACAACTTCAGTTTGGTGAAACAGAGCCTGAAGTGGATTTTTATGCTGTTGTCAAGTTTGCATCATGCATGTGTGATAAAACAAAAATTGTAATATCAGTAACAAGAAAATAAAAGATACTGTCGAACTCGTGATAAACAGTATCAAAATAAAGCGAGTGTATGGAATCAGATTTTGTGGGGTGATACTTGATTACAAATTGCATTGGAAGGCTCATATTTATTGATAATGTAAAAGCCAAAATGTCCAGAATTGCAATACTGAATAAAATAAAACATCTCCTAAATAAGAAATCACTTAACATGTTATACTGTTTATACTTCCATACACAAATTACTGTGTTGAGATCTGGGGAAACTTGAATAAAACCAACACAAAACCAGTCTACATGCTCCAGATGAAAGCTATCCAAATTATAACTGTGTCTGATCATTTTCATCCAACTAATGACATATTTCTTACCTTGCATATTTTAAAATTTTATGACAGCAGAGTTCAGAACAGCATTGATTACGTACAAAACCTATAATAAACTCCTTCCAAGGTGTACACAACAGTGGTTCAAAATTAAAGAGAAAAAACATGATTTAAAAGAGAAGGATTTATTAAAAAAAACAAAAAAACTAAAGGTTAGGACAAATATTAAAAACAGCTGTACTTCAAGTAGAGGGATTCAGGTGTGGAATAGTTGTTTTGAGGAGTTACAATTGTGTTTTTCACTCTTTAAATATATAAAAAGGTATACAAATAATTTGTTAAACAAAAATAATAAGGTTTGTTTGTTTTTTCATTATGTATTTATGTTTATGAGTTTGTCTATCGATTTAGCCAGAATTCCTTGAAAATGTTTTTAGAAAATTATAGAACAAATTCTGCTGCTTTGTTTTTGACTTGTGCTTTTCTTTGGTCTACACTTTGTGTTCTTGTGTTCTTAAGCTTTATGAAACACAATAAAGCAAGAAACCGAAGATTTACACTTCCCAATATGCTCATCAGTTTATGAGTCACAATTTAAAAGTGCTGTTTATAATAGAAAGTAATGGATGTGTGTGTGTGTGTGTGTGTGAGTCTGTGTGAATGAGAAACTTTTTAAAGCTTTTTGCAGAACCTGGCTGAAACCTAAAATGTGCTATAAGTGTGAACCATTCACCAACCATTTGTCTTTCTAAAGCCAACATTTTGACCCTGTTTGTAGAATCCTCTTATTCATAACAGCTATTATTGACAAAGCGTTTTTACACTTGCTTGAGCTTCTTGCAGGTGCATTATTTTCTTGAAGGTATCATTTTTTACTTAGGAAGGTTTTTGTTAATATTTTTAGAACCTTGTTTTAAAACTGTTGTGATGCTCACTCAGAACCTAGTATAAATGTAAAATTCATGTAGATCCAAAAATTACATTGTATTCTTTATAAATTGAATTTAAAAAGATATAGCTGCATACATCGTTTTTCATGTTGAGAAAGTGTTTTAGACAAGCAGGGATATTTTTCATTCAACCTTTGTATGTAAATGTTTACTATAATTCTCTGTGTTTATTATGTAATTCAGTTTTGACTGGAAATTCACTTATAATTTGTACCTGTATGTATTATTTCAGTATCCTATTCATTTGGAACTTTTTTTTTTTCACAGTGTTTAGTTAATGCAGATCAATTTAACATTTTTTCATTTCATTTAACCTTTATTTATCCAGGTTAGTCTCATTGAGCCACGAGAACTCATTTTCAAGAGAGACC
>JARVLU010001073.1:19517051-19534420 GCA_031762415.1 Simpsonichthys santanae | reverse complement strand
GAATTTGATGGCAGCAACACATTTAAAAAAAATGTTGGATCAGTTAATTATAAAAAAAAAAGTTAAATTGTGTAATCTAGACCAGTCTCTTTAAGTGAGTTCTGTTAACCATCCAGAGGACTTCCTCAGTCTACGGCCTGCCAACCAGATCTGTTCATAAGTAGCCTTCACTGCAATGTTTCAAGCCAACCTCCTGTTGGAATCTCAAACGTAGGCTTTAAACATGGTGAAACACAACCGCTTTGGCATTGGTTGTCCTCAAACCATTTCTGTGAGTAGCAAGTTGCCCATCTGGCCTAAAACATTTGATTGTTGTACATTATGATTGCGTGTTTTGGCTGTTTTGAAAGCCTACCGTACTTCTGAGATTCCAAAAGGAGGTTGGCTTGAAACACAGCAGTGAAGGCTGCCTATGGGACAGATCTGGTTGGCACGCCATAGACTGAGGAAGTCCTCTGGATGGGGGACAAAACATTTCTCACTTAAAGAAACTGGTCCAGATGACACAATTTAACTTTTTTTTTATTGTCATCTATCCAGATGATTGAGCTTACAACCCTTTTTGCTGGACCAGTTACAAAAAAATCAGATAAAATAAGTGGTATTTGTTTCAAATAAATAAATGGAAGATCATTTTGTGTCTAAATGTATTGATTGGCAACCAAAAAGATGTAATCAAAAACTGACTTCAAAATAAAGGTTTTACAAAACAGCATCTATGTGAACTTTACCATGTTTTAGATAAGGACAGAAGTCCACTTAGATGCTAGTCCTGCCTTTATCTTGTCAATCCAGTCAAACTTTATTTCTCCAATTTGAGTTTGTTCAAAAATATATCTACAACAGGTAAGATTGTTCATGACATTTCTACAAATTCCAACTTCAAAATGTCTGAAATGTCATTTTTAAGATGCTGCTTTTAGTTGAAATAAGGTTGCTGTTCAAATGCTGACATTTTTCCTACCTCTTTTCTTAAATGAGCGGATATAAAATGAATAATAATAATAATAACGGCGCCTACATGAGGAGTGTTTGATTGGATGAGGCGATGATGCAGTGCAGATGTGGGAGAATCTTTGTTATTAACTGTCCTGAACATTTGTTTCACTTCTCCCCATCAAAAAAAGTTGTAGTTGTGAGAAGAGAGGAAGAAGAGCTGGGAAGAACGTTTCTGTGGCTTTCATTGCCAGAGATCACACACCTGAGACCTGCACTGTGTATAGGAATGAATGAGTGTGTTTTTATGCACAAATACAAACTTCACTCTGAGCATGCCCGTGTGCATTGGCGTGCGTTGTGTTTCTTTCCAGAGATAAAACCCACAAGCTGAGTATCTGCTGTTAAGAATTCACTTCTCCATTATTTTCCCTCCAATTCAGCACAATAAGCTTTTTAGAAACTGTTTTATCTCCTCTGTCAGTAATAATCAGAAAATCAGGTTAGGATCACGTTATAGTCCGTACACAACCTGATGCCTGTTGTGAGAGCAAAGTGAGATGAACATCTGCGCTTTTCTCTCACCTGCATCTGTGTGTGTGCAGATCTGCATGCACCGTGGACTCCAGCTTATCTCCGGGTGTTTGTGTGCATAGAAGAAAGGAAAGTAAAATGATTGAGAAAGAAGGATAGGTGCGAAGAGCTGCTTATGCATTTTAATGTGTCCCTGCTAATCTGGTTCTTATCTGTCTCATCCATCCATTCGTCTGTATTTGTCTAATGAATCAAATTGTGCTGCTCACTGTTTGTCATCTGAACTGAGGGAGTAAGTCCTTGCATATCTATTTTTGTGTTCATGTGAGATGGAGGCAAAGCTGGCGAGCAGAGGAGGCAGAATGATAAAGTGGCAGCCAAACAAAGAACAGAAAGAGTTAATTAGGGGAACAGCACGCTTGTTGTGTTGCTCTTTTGCTCCTGAGTGCATGTCCGGTCAATTAAAAAGCAAAGTGGTTTTTGTTTGTTTTTCCCGTTTTTGTTTTGTCTGCATACTTTCACATTTGTACAAATTTCTCAGTGTATGTGTGTGTGTGCATCTCCAGTAACTTTCTCCTGACTGAGCTGATGGGCCATGTGTTGTTTTGTCTGATGGATGGCAAGCTGCAAGACCCAGTGCAAGACAGAGCACACCTTCCTCCACACTTCTGCAGTTTAGCTGCAGTGGTCAAGAAGAATAGCGTTTAGGGAAGGGAGGTGGGAGAGGAGGGATGATGGAGTGAACAGGAGATGCGAGGGACAGGCCAGCATGAGCGAGCGAGGAAGAAATTAGATACCTGCCTGCCTCATTTGTGAACATATCATTATTCTTATTTTAGGATTTGTTGGGCTGCCAGACACTCCTCGCGCACAACAAGTGATGCGTCTCTCTGTGAAGTGTGTGGGTATGAGTAGATTGAGAGTGCAGAGGCTGTCAATAGATGCATGGCCCAGTCAACTTCTCAGGGAAGGAGGGGAGGGGCGGGCGCCAGGCTGCGGGTGAGGAGGAGAGAAAACAAACAAATGCATCTCATTATTGCAGCGTGCGCCTCTGCAGTGCTCTGGGTAACCCATCACAGTCCACGCAGATTCAATTGCTTCTTTTAAATCAGTTTGAAGCTGCAGCCACGTCTCATTTGTCTCAATAGCAGACCAGGGCCTGTGTGCGGCTCTGCGCACTGCAACAGCGCCGCCTAGTGGTGAGCAATGGCGCAGCCGGTGCAGCTGTTGGTCAGCTGGTCCAGCTGTTTGTTTCCCAAACTCAGCAACATCTGCCCCCACCTGCTCCTGTTCTACCAGCTCCTCGTTCACTTTTCTTTTTCTTTACTCACTTGTTCGTGTTCGCTCCCCTGCCTGTGTTTCATGTGTCTCTCAGACACGCGTGTCATTCCTTCTGTTTCTCTGCTCAGGCAGCCTCTGCATTTGATCTCCCATAAAAGGGAAAGCAAGCGTCTCTGCAGCCATAGTTTCTAATTCTACACCCACTCACACTCAAGTTGGCACAATAGACTGCTGTTTTTTTTTTTTTTTTTTTTTTTTTTTTTTTTTTTTTTTTTTTTTTTTTTCAAGTAGTTTGTGTGTGATATAGGAGAGTTTTGGTGGAAGCGAAAAGATCTGCAGAACCTCTTTGATAATTAGACAGTGGCACTGCCAAACTGTATTCCCTTGCGGTTAAAAAGGCTACGTTGCTGATTTATTTTTGTTGTTGTTGCTTTTTTTGTTTGTTTTTCTGTCTTTCTTTTTTTTTTTCTGGAATCCCTATTCATGGTCAGATATAAAGGATTGCAATGTAGAATAGCAGAGGAGAAGTGAAGACTGCTTTGATCAGTCCAAAAAGCAGATCTAGCTTGGGGGTGATCTGAGGAGAAAAACGTGTTTGGTGTTTCTTTTATAGTGATAGATTAGCAATGGATCAGCTGTATCTGGGCTTCATCTCTGCATTCTGCTTCTTGTTCACCTATCACATTCAAACACATCGCTACATCAAACGCCACGGTGGGAAATCACTCAGAAGTTGGCAGCGCGAGAATCTGAGTCACTCCCAATTGTTCTCATAATGTTATCAAATTAGTTTCCATCGTTTTAATCTGAAGCTCTGTTTTTTTTTTTTTTTTTTTTTTTTTTTTTTCTTCTTCTCACAGTTCCTCCATCCAAGCCATACTTCATCATGGATGTGGCAACACATTGGGTGGCAGGGAAGAAGTATAACATCGCCTGTGTTGCCCCTGATGCCAAGCCACTGGCTGAGATCACACTGTACAAAGGTGAGCTACCATTTTCTGTTGCTTGGTATTTGACTCTGATGGCAAAGCTGAAAGACTCGAAAAAAGATGGGATTGCAGGCTTTTTGATATTCCATATTATAGGATCTGCATAGGCCATGAGCTGAATTTTTAAACATAAAAACCTGGCAGTCCCAGTGAAAAGATTTTTTTTTTTTTTTCCTGTATTTCTTGAATAGCAAAGTTGAAGGGAGCAGACTCTGTGTGGGAGGAAATAGCCGGAGCATTTAAATTTTCAATTTCCTCTGACTTCACAATTACTTGCACAGAGAGTGTGTCACAAGCTGCTACTGGTTCATATAAACAACTGCATGCCAGAAGAAAAGAAAGACATGCTCTGGGTTTTTCTTGGTTTAAACAAGACTATAGGTCGAAGATGATGACGACTTCTTGATCATGATATGCTGTAGCTCATTACTGGATTTTACTTTAATGGCCTTTTAAAACTGCACTGAGTTGTATTGTATTGCATCATTTTATCACACACCTTTAAGCGTATTTCGACAGTTTCCTACTTTTTGTTGCAGTGAGAATAACTCTGATGCTTCTGATGTGTACGAACACATTTACACACAGCACTCCTCCCTTCTCGTGCATCCTCTCCCCATTGTGTCTTTTTAGATGGAGTCGAGCTGACAGGTACAACGTCTCTTCCCATGTCTGGCTCAAAGGATAAGCTTTGGAACACGCACGCCAATGTAACGTATGTGTTCAACCACCTGCCAGACTCACTCTCCTCACCAGCTTTCTCCATCTCCTGGAGTCTGCCTTGGTTTTGTGCCCCCCCCCCCCCCCCCTTGTTTTCAAAGTGTTCCTATTTTCTGCCTCTGTCTTAGTGAATACAGTGAGTTTCAACACACAATGATCTGTTACTTGGCGTCGTGCGATTGAATTAGCTTCTGTCAAACGCACGAAATTGCATCGCAGTAGCGAGACGGATCCGATGCTCGCTGGTTCACCAGGTGCCTATACATTAAACGGGAGCGTAGATTGCTTTAATCCTGCATGTCTCCTCTGTGTCAGACATAATAACCTCTTGTCATATTCTGAGATAACATTGGTACAAGAAGAGCTGTGCTATTATTCAGCTCTCCTGCTTTGGAGCCAAGGTCTTAAGCAATATTGATGTTCCTTCTTCAAAATCACACTGAGCATGCACAGCAGTGCGCCTTTTACAGTTGTCACTGTGCTGTAATTTTATGTAGAAGAAATGAACTGAAATGTTTGGACAAGAATAACTACTGTATATTTTTCTGTCACCATCACATCACGCTTTATTCTCCTTTGATGTATTAACACAATACTCTTTATAGCGGCCTGTTTTATCCATGTAAATTAAATGAGCATATTTATTTAAAGAATGCATGTTTGTACGTAATAGATTTTTCTCTCTTATTTGGTGTGTCCTATGACATTTTGAGTGTAGAAAAAGTGAGCAGAGTTTATAATGTATAGTATTGTTTACAGAAATATCAGCAAAGTTAAGTCCATCCTTCCATCCATCCATCCATCAAGTATCTTGACCCACTTCTTCCTTTTCGGGTCACAGGGGTCACTGGTGCCCATGTACAGCAGTCTGTGTGAGGGGCGGGGGACACTCTGGACAGGTCACAAGCCCATCACAGGGACACATAAAGACAAATGAGACAAACAACTATTCACTCTCTCATTCACACCTAGATACAATTTAGAGTTACCAGTCTAACATGCATGCTTTTGGTCTGTGGGAAGAAACCAGAGTACCCAGAGAAAGCCCACGCATGCACAGAGAGAACATGCAAACTCCACCCAGAAAGGCCCCCGGACTGGGATTTGAACCAGGGCAACCTACTCGCTGAGAGGCAGCAGCTCTACCAACTGCACCACCGTGCTGCAACCCAAGTCAAATTTATTTATAAAGCACATTTAAAACAGCAACTGTTATCAACGTGTTTAACAAAAAAAATCAAGGCAGTTAAAAAAAAAAGGATGTAATTAAAAGCAAAAAACGAGCATAAAAACACTAAAACCATGAGAAACAATGAAATAGCAAATCAAATCACACTGTGTTAAACATCAGTGAATACATGTGTGTTTTTAGGAGAGAATTAAAAGCAGGAAGTGAAGTGGACTGTCTAATGTTGTGGGATAGATAGTTTCAAAGTTTAGGACCAATGCCTGAAAAAAGCCTGATCTCCTCTGAGCTTCAACCTGGTTTTTGGTACAACCAAATGTAGCTGGTCAGACGATCTCAGTGCCCGAGAAGGAACGGTTCAAGTAGGTCAGAGAGATGTGAGGGTGCAAGGTCGTTAATGCACTTTATGGTCAGTAGGAGAATTTTAAAATAAACTCTGACACGTACAGGGAGCCAGTGAAGGGAGGACAAAACAAGTGAAATGTGTTCAAACCTACCAGTTCCTGTTAATAGCTGAGCTGCAGCATTCTGGATGAGCTGGAGGTGTGAAGTGGACACCTGACTGACCCCAACATGGTGTGTTACAGTGGTCCAGTTGGGTAGTAATAAAGGCATGTTTAGTTTTTCAAAGTTAGATCTGGCCAACACTGAATTAAGCTTAGCTATATGCCTTAACTGGAAGTTCAAGTTGTGTTCATTTGTCATTTGCAAGGTTAACACAGTGTTTACAGCAAAATGAAATGCTTAGGATGACAAGAACCTATATGACTCAATAAAAAAACCTCAAAGAACAAACCAAGAAAATACTAAAAGCATGCAATAAGGGTACACAAGAAAAAGGTACCAAAAAGTGAAAAGGTAAGACAGACAGATGGACGGACGGACGGACGGACGGATAGAAGGATAGAAGGATAGAAAGATAGATAGGTATGTATACATTTGTATACTGTATATGTATATAAATATATGGAAGAATCATTTCTGCAGAACAGAGTCAAACTGTGTATTAAACTTAAAATCAGAGTCTAAAACCATCCTGAGATTTATAACAGGCTGCTTCAGAAATGGCTGAAGAGAGTGAAGGTTTACAGGAACAGAGACAGCAGTAAAGCAAGGGCTAAACAACTTCAGTTTTCTGATCATTAAAATGTAAAAAAAAAAAAAAAAAAAAAAAAAAAAAAACAGGCCTGATGTCACATTATTCTGACAGACCACTGTATGGCATGACAAGCTGAGTGGGTCATTGACATCTGACAAGAAAAGGGTTTTGCCAGGTGTTAATACTTTTAATCAGACCTGATCTCTTACATTTGAATCAGTCAAGGATATTTAATGACATGTGTGAACAACCTCTCAGGTATTCAGTTCCAAAAGAGAAAACGAAACTGTTTAAAGATGTCTCGTTTATTACAGCTGTTCTTCCCAAACATGTGTCCATCACTAGAAAACTTGTGCCCAGTGTCTGGATTATTTGACCTCACACAGACAATGATTAGCCGCCTGCACGCCACCATTTCTGACCAGTAAACTTAAGACTGTGCATACATGTCTCAGCCATCTTCTAAGAAAAATATTAGTAGTTAGGCACTGAACATTCTCCTAATTCAAAAACAATGTTAAAAAAAAATCAATATTGTGAATATAAAACACGTTTAATAAATTACCACATTTTTCTTTTCTGTATACACCTCAAATTTACATTCATTCTGTTACCAGTGTAGCGACTGCACGCAGAGAAAATGAGTTTAATGTTGTCGCCTACAAAAACAAATTTAACAAAGAGAAATCAAATGAAGCAGTCAAAGCTGCTGCTTAGTGAGCAATTTGGTTATGCTTATTATTGATTTGTCACTGGTTTGGAAAATTGCAATCTTGATTCTACACCTCAGAACTGCTGTTCTAAGTGTAATACGTGAATTTAGATTGGCAAATCAAATTGGCCTTGCTTTTTAAGTGTGTATATAAAAGTGAGAAAACATAAAGTGTACCCTTCTGTCAAATATTGATTTATTGATACTGGCCTTTTAGCCGAAGGAGCAATTATGTAGAAGTTTAGAACATGAAATAAGGGAAGAGTTAAAGAAAGAGATCAGACATTTTTGTTCATAATAACCAATGAAATGAAATTATTAAATAATTTAGACAACAAATATAGAGGTTTTCTGAAAGTTTATAGAACAACAAGACAACTCGATGTTTTCATCATAAGTGGGGACCAAGAAAATCTAACATGAAAAGAAAATATGCGGCTGATACACCTACTATCAAACTGCATATATCATTTTTGAGAAGTCTGTTGAAAAGTTTTTAATAGCAAATGCTCCCAAAGAAAAATATCTGTTTCATTCATCATCATCTTGAATGTCCTCACAGTGAACAGGTGTTTTCCTTGTCACTGAGCAGAACAATAAGCAAATCCAACTGGTGATCTAAATTTCACCAGAAACTTGTTTAGGTAAAGTCTGATTCCATTCCAAGAACTGAGTTCTAACCTCTTGACCTGTGTGTTCTTATAATTTTGCTTTTATTCTAACCCTAACATGGACCGATACATTGTCAGTCAGATATATCTGAATCCTCCAGGTTCAGATCTGAGATTATTTTAACATGCATATGTCACCGTTTTGTCTTTTCCGCTCACTGTTTCTCTCGTGTTCCCTCTGAAAGAGTCGTTGCTCAGAGTTCTGACGATGGAAGACGGTTGGCATGTCATGCCAAGAATGTGGCCATTTCTCAGCCTGTGGTGACCACAAGGACCATGGATGTGTACTGTGAGTGTCTCAGCCTCATCTTCAAAAAGCACACACTGCTGCCGCTACAGTCACACTGAACTGCACAGGAAGCCAGCTGTCCTCAGGGAGGCCCAGAGGGTATCCTGTCTTGTGTTCACAGTCTGTGTTAATGGTTCGAAAAGAAACATCCGACTTGAAGGCAAAGTCACACCTTTTGAAAAAATAAAAATAAGTTTCACAAGGGCCAGTCTTGTTATCAATGAGTTAGTCAGTCCCTGCAAAACCTAGAGTGACAATATTCTTTTTTTCCTGCATAGCAATATCTTAAAAGTTCTAAAAGAACATGCAACAATTGATTTGGGTAATATTCTTTCAATATTATCGCTCCAAAGTAAACCTACATAACAACTAAAGAAATTGCATTTCCTGCAAAAATGCGGTGTGAATGCTTATTGTAAAAGAACTTGCAGAAAAACAGCTGAAATTATCTCAAATTAAAAAAAGCTGCAATATACAGTAGCTGAAATGGAAGAACAAGCCTATATTGACAGAAAAGGCAGAAAGAACACACATTTGCTGAATCAGATTTAAATAAGCAGAAATTAGTACAAAAATTAGGAAATTAGCTTTAAAAAGCTAAAATTAGCAAATACATTGTTGAAAAGGAGCTGAGAAGGCAGAAAAAAACTTAAACTACCAGAAGGTGCATCAAAAGAGCTGACATTAGCTAAAGAATGTGGGATTAGCTGAAAAGGCTAAAATTAGCATGAAGCAGCTAAATAATAGCTGAAATAGCATAAAAAGCTGAAACTAGCAGAAAAATGCTGAAAGAAGCATAACAAACTGCAATGAGCAGAAATAAATTAATTAGGCTGAAAGTAGCAGAAATCACCACGAAAAACTAGAAATTATCTGAAAACAGCTGAAATTTGCTCAAAAATGATAAAAGGGTAGCTGAAAAGGTGGAAAATCCTTAAAGTAGCAGAAGAAAGCAGAAAGCACATGTTTACCCAATTAGGCTGAAAGAAGCTAACATTAGCACAATGATAAATTATCTGAAAAAAAAAGACAAAATTAGTAAAAAAGAAAAAAAAAAGGAAAAAAGTAGATAAAACAGCAGAAAAATAGCTAAAAAGGCAGAAAGGAGCTTAAAATACCAGAAAGAAGTGGAGAGAGCACATCTGTGCTGAATGAGGCTGAAACGAGTTTGAATGAGTGCAAAAAATGTGGAATTAGCCGAATAAGCGGAAATAGGCATGAAAGCAGCTAAATAGTATCTGAAATAGCAGAAGAAGCTGAAACATGCATAAATAAGCTGAAAAGAATATAAGAAGCTGAAATTGACAGAAAGAAGTTTGAAGAAGCACAAAAATGTTGTAGTTCAAGTCAATTCAGTTTATTTATATAGCGCCGAGTCACAGCTGAAAATAAAATAAAATAAAATAAAAAAAAAAAATAAATAAAAAAAACAGCTGAAAGTAGCTGAAAAAAATTGCACAAGGAAGTTGAAAGAAGCTGAGCCAGAACAAAATGTGAAAGGAGCAGTAAAAGGCTGTAAACAGATCTAAAGATATGAAGGATGTAAAATGGGCTCAATACATTTTCTATGAGGAAAAAAGTGGCAGAAATGGCTCAATATTTCAAAAAGCTAAAGTTGCACCAATATCAGAAGTCACCCTTCTCCTGAATGAGCTGAACGTTTACTGTATATGTGATTTGTTGGAATAGCACAAAAACTGTGGAATGAGAAACATGCTGAAAAAAATGTATGGAAGAAAGATGGATCGCAATAATAATAATAATAATAATATAATAATAATAATAATAATAATAATAATAATAATATTAATAATAATAATAATAATAATAATAATAATAGTAATATAATAATAATGTGAATGCTTCATAAACATTCACGCTATTAACACACAAAGTGATGGACTATACCTGCAAAAGGCTTCTGGAAATGGTTTTAACAATATTATAACTAATTGGCTATTGAAAATCAAGACCACCTCAGTTTCAATAATGAATCCTGCATAACTACCACAGAAACAAGGTTCATTAGCTCAAATTAATTTTTGAATGCATAGGGCAGGAAAAGCCCGTTTCTCTTGATTTTTTTTTTTTCTTTCTTTCATATTTTCACACTAACTGTGACAGTCTATAATGAAATTGTTGCAGAAACACAAAAAGGTTAGTTGGCACTTGGCACAAAATCTTTCACTCCTTCTTATATTAAAAGTCTTTTTTTATATATGGTGATGCAACAGCGAAAGTAATTGTTTCTTCTTACCAGTGTGTTTGGAGCTACTTTATTGTTAAGGATTTCATTTTAGTTGCTTATGGAAGGGATTTTATCTTGTTTTTGGTGAAGCAGGTCTGTTGACACATCTTTCAGCTCAGCTGCTGCCTCAGCCGCAGCCTGACAGTACATGTGAATGCTGTCTTTATGTAGCGTAAGCCTCTCCGCATTAAGTCTAACTATTGCTTTAACAGTAATCTACAACTGTGAGCTGTCCTCCCTTCTTCTCCATCTCTGTATCAAACACTCTGCTAAAGTGCTAATGCTGCAGAACTTGGGACCACCGCTGCTGTATGACTGACTCAGTGTGCCAGACCATCAAAGCCAGCACGGTGGCCGTTTTCAGCCAGCCACATTGTTAGCAAGGCGGCAATTTTTCATGCTGGCCCAGAGTCTGCAGTCTGCTCCCTGAAAACGGATTGCAGCAATAACAAAGGCCCATCCTCTTCTAATTTATTTTACTGCGTATATTTTATTCAAGGAGACTGTAATTTATTCATATTTTGCCTTGCCTTATTACTGTTTAAACATCTGTTAATTTGCTTCATGGACTGGATCCAGCTCAATACTCCCTTAATAGTTAATGCTTTCATCAGATCTGGACTTCTTACTCATATTCATTCCTTTTTTATTTTATTTTTTATTTCACCTTTATTTAACCAGCCACATACATGTTGAATGTGACCAATTTATTGGCACTGTCACAACAATCAGGGATACTTCATATACAACAATTCTGATTCTGATTTTTTAAAAAGTTATTTCGTTACAAAAATCACTTACCTTCATTTTCTCAAAGTTACTACATCCAGTCTGTCACTGTTTAACCTGTATTTTTGCCTCCCATGCCATTCTCCACCATTTCTTTAACCAGCTGTTTATTCCTCATTCTTCTGCCAGTTCCACCGGAGCCTCCTTATATTCTAGGTCTGGACAGAGATGAAGTCAGAGCAGGGAGGATACTCGTGTTGGAGTGCGTGTCTCATGGTGGAAACCCTCGAGCCACTCTCCAGTGGATGAAGGTAATTCCTGGACACCATCTGTTTCTGAAGCTTTAAAAGAGAATGACACCTTCCGACTGAAATGGGTCGCTTAGACCTTTAAAAGTTTGTTTTGTGAATCTCAGTTTGTAGGAATTTAGTTTTGTCATGACCAGATTGAATATATGAGGCTTAGTCTACACTACAGCATATGCGTCAAATTCAAGGCCTGGGGGCCAAACGTGGCCCTCGTTGACATCTTATCTGGCCCCCAAGATGATATGTGAATACTTCTATCTCTTGAATTTTTTTCAGTAATATTTGATTATGATGTCAAAAGCACAACAAAACATCAAAGGAGACCAATAAAACTCTTATTGAGGAAAATATGTTGAATATCTGATTTGAGATAATGTCGTTTCTGAAATTGGCCCTTACTTTGAAAAAGATTTTAATTTTGGCCCCTTAATACGTTTGACACCCCTGGTCTACAGCATTCACCAGAGAGTTTCCAAAATGTTGCAAGACATTCATGGTGGTTCTCAATTTTCTTAGGAGAGCCACAGGGCCTGGAACTTGAGTCACAGACATTTTGGACATGTTTGAAACTTTCACAAGATGTTTTTCAGAAAATAGTCACTGAGTTATTGCAGGCATCAGAAACCTGTCTTGAACCCTTCTCTGTTCAATTCCTGTATTTCTGGAGTGCAAGAGGTGTGTTGTGGTCTATATTTATGGATACCATGCAGTCTTCTTGTTGTGAGGCAGTAGCCTTAACCACTGTAATCTGGCTGTAACACTTCCAGAGCTGTTTGAGCCACTTCTTGCAGGAATATCATAATATTTTCATTTGAAATAAACTTGTAGTGTGAAACTGATT
Organism: Simpsonichthys santanae; assembly: GCA_031762415.1. Taxonomy (NCBI): domain Eukaryota; kingdom Metazoa; phylum Chordata; class Actinopteri; order Cyprinodontiformes; family Rivulidae; genus Simpsonichthys; species Simpsonichthys santanae. The sequence continues at coordinate 19,521,877 of JARVLU010001073.1, read as the reverse complement.
GTTATGTAAAGGTTTTTTAAAACAATGTTTGCATGAAATGCTGTGAAATTTGAAGGATTAAAGTAATTTTAAGCCATTGGCAATCCATTTTGTCTCCTTTGGACTAGCCGGTAATTTATCACTCTGGTCAGAATTAATCTTTATTTTCAAACTGAGGTTGCTCAAAGAACTATTCACGACATAAAATATCTTACTTTTTAATAACAATGTTGTTTTACTAAACTATTTCACAAGATCTGAACTACTGTATTACTTTAAGTATCCCACACAATTGTTGTACTCCATTCCTAAATAACTGAACTCTGTGGGATGTTGCAAATATTAAAATTTGTCATGATCATTTTATTTTTATACCTTTATTCATTTTTCAGAATGGAGAAGTTCTTTCCACATCTTATGACATTGTGATGCAGAAGTCCAGAAGTATCCTAAAACTGAAAATCACCCCTGCAGACAACCAGGCGGAGCTGTGCTGCGAAAGTGCCAACGTGATCTTCACGTCTCCTCTGTCCATCACCCGCAAAATAACCGTGCTCTGTGAGTTAAAAACAACACAGAATATATGTTGCAGAGCTGAAACTCACATCAGCACTGGTAGAGCTGGCTGATTATGGATTAATACATATATGGACTCAATAAAGTTAATATCATTAATGAAGGTTATGGTTATTAAAGCAGCTGCTGTTTCAGACTGCCTCCAGACTTGGATCACTAAAACCTCTTTTAAAGCTTTTACATAAATTCAGCTGAATTGCTTTGTTGCACAAACCTGAGGCACTAAAGACTAAACTTTAAGCAAAAGTAACATCACAGTCATTAATTTATATTTTCCTCGCTGAATATGTTTATTTCAGCAAAAATATAACAAATGAAGAGTTAATATTAATCAGCCTTGGTACACTGAATGTTGCAGCAGCCTGATTTCAATTGGTGGTCCAGGGAGCTTCAAATAATTTAAGACTAAGATCTTTTTTAATATAAAAATGAGAGGAACCTTTCCAGAAGTCTCCTCTTCAAGTTGTGTCAATGTGGCTGAAGTTGCACCACCAGTTCCTCCAACAGGTTTTGGTGCCAAACCTTTAAATCCTCCTTTCAAGGGTGCAGAAAATGAGCTGGCACTGCAGGGCACAGATCAGATCCCCTGGCGAAAGATGAATATGCTAATATTGCTATACGGGACTCTAGGAGTCTCAATTGTTACATGAACACAAATGTAGAGAGGAGTTGCACACATGACCCCCCCGCCCCCCATCCTTCACTGCAACCTGACACACCGTCCCCAGCCTTTGAATCTCCCTGAAGGTTTTGTTCTACATCTGCATCACATCGCCTGCAGCTATTGTACCCTGTCTCCCCCTCTGATTAAAACGAAGCTGACTTTAGAAACCACAATGAAAACTCCCCCACCCCCACCCCAGAGGAAACAAGTTGCCACTCAAAGTGATTTTCACTCTCACCCTTGATACAGCTCTGTGTTTCACATCCTAAAATAGTTGCTCTGCCGCTGTGTTCAGAATAGGTAGCTGTTGAATGTGCTATTCGCAGAGCCACATTTCATTTATTTATATATTTTCCCGACTTGTCTTTGCATGTTTGCTTGTGAACGTGTGCGCTTTCATCAGTCGATCCCGCAGAGCTGAAGCTGTCGGGTTCGCTGGAAGCCGTCGAGGGGCAGGAGTTGACTCTGAGCTGCTACGCTGCTTCGAGTAATCCACCTGTCCACATCCGCTGGTGGTTGGGATCCAAGGAGCTCAACAACACCTTCATCATGGTGGAACAGGTTGGACTTCACTGCACACAAATTAAACACAGTTGGATTTTATCAAAGCACACAGAAAAACATTTAAATCAGCTGTGCATCAAATCAGGTGACTAGTCTGTTTTCACAGACAGGGGTGCACCAAAGGGGGGGCAGTGTGTCACGCACACCCCTCCACAACTCCTATAAATTTGTTGACTTGCTCCACTGGCCCCTCCTGACCAGTCAGTTGTGTATAAGCTGTCTGCTAAGAAAATATGTTGAACCACTGTACAAGTTTTTATGAAACTCTCTGGAAATAGTCACTGAACCTACACGTGATTAGCCTTTAGAGTCGAAATGGTCACTGCAGTCAACCAACCTTAATAAACACAAAAATGGTTATAATTCATTCAGTTCTATAGATTGTTTTATTCTTTCAGCTGCTCCCTTCTGCAGGCATCATCACAATGAGTAAACCTGCATGAAAAACTCTGATCGTCCCATAACTTGGACTCAAACCTGCAGTCTTATGAGTATAAAACTGTGGAACTGACTGCAGAGCTACCACAGCCCCTCATTCACTTTATACTGAGCTAAAACTTAGCATGGTAACTAAGTTTGGCATGCTAAACGATATACATTCCCTAAAGGATGGTTAATTTTCATTATGAATATGGCTTTAATGGAGGAAGAACAAGCTTGAGTGAGTTGACTATCCAGTGATGTTCTCAGTTAATAATATCAACTGCAAAATAAAACTTCATGCTCTCCAAATGTTCTTTAAACAGTTACAAATAAGCAATCAGATCCCATACCACAAATACATTCACATTTACCTCCTGTATTCAAGGCTGGTGTTAATCTTTAATCTTTTGGTCCTTCACACTTGATTTTTATTGACTTTTACACACAAAGGTATTTTTAAATTAGTTTTACAGCAGTCCCTCGATTTACGTCCCAGACACACCCGCAATAGGCGAGAATCTGCAAAGTAGGGACGTTATATTTATTTTAGTATACAGTATATATTTTAAGGGTGAATGGTTGTTTGTCTTTTTTGTCTCTATGTGTCCCTGTGATGGACTGGAGACCTGTCCAGGGTGTCTCCCCCCGCCCCCCTCTCACACAGTGGTGGCTGGACATGGGCACCAGTGACCCCTGTGACCCAAATAGGAGGAAGCGTGTAAAGATGATGGATGGACGGACGGACGGACGGAAGGATGGATGGATGGATGGATGGATGGATGGATGGATGGATGGTTGGATGGACTTTAAGAATGCTCATCAGTAAACGTAAGAAGGTCAATTTAGCAGTTTTTTTTCTTAAAAAAACCTATAAATGACAACATCATGTTAAAACTTCCCAAACTATTTTATTTTGTTTTATTTATTTGTTTATTTTGTTCAAGTGTAAACCCCCAAAATTAACCCCATCTGGCCACAAAAAAAAAAAAAAAAAAAAAAAAATTACAATTCTTTCTCGAGGTGCCTCGGTTAACAGAATGCTAAAAAAAATGGGTTGCTTATGCTCTTTTTTTTGTAAACAACAGCTAAAAGGTGTGAATGTTTGTGCTTAAAACAACCTTTTCTGTCAAATCTAGATCCCTGGTTGGTAACAAAAAAGTTTTAAAACACGTCGTGTCGAATTAAACTAATCCTCATCATGAAATCTGACCTCACGCAAGCCCTGACTGATGAAAGCAACATGAGCAGTGCAGACCATGACCATGAGCTGGCCCTGAATGGGTCTGCAGCACATTTGGAAATGAGTCAGCCCATTCCAAAAAAAAAAAAAAAAAAAAGGATTTCTGCAGCTCTTCGTCTCTTTTGTACTCGTTAATAAGATGAAAGTGAATAAAAGCTGACACAGAAGATGAGTATTATTAAACAAGCTCTTTATTCACCTGGCAGCAGCGTTTCCATTTGATCTTGCGCGAGGCACTCAGTGGGCTGCGCGTGAGCTTTAATGCATGTGAAACAGTGGGAAGTTAATGAAGACTGACGCTCCTGTTTCGGTGTCTTTGTTAGTCGTCCTGACTGTGGCTTTTACCGTAATCACCACAATAATGGCTTTAATAACCAGATGTGCTGCATAGGCATGACCACTATCAGGCAGGTGCAAAATGACACTGTGCCCAATTTATAACAAAGGGAGCAAAGCAGGAGAATCAGATGAATATGCTTATTTGTCTCAGACTGTGCACAACATCAGTTATTACAGCAGCTAATTTGCCATCTGTATTCACCAAGACAAACCGGTGAGTTTTTTTTTTTCCCTCCATCCTCCACAGCTGAGGATGCTGCCAGACCAATTCTGTCTTTACCCCTGACTAAAGTGTCATGTGCGCTCCGTGTCTGCAGGGAGACAACGGAGGGATGACAACCACGTCTAATATGACCCACCACGTCTCCCGGGAGGAAAATGGACTGAAGCTGACCTGCGAGGCTTTTAACAATGGCACGCGCTCTTCCAAAGTGGAAACAGCTAAACTAAGTGTGTTTTGTAAGTGAGCTGATGTACACTTTTCTCTTACACAAAACAACAAAACAGAAAATGAAAAGGGAAGAGGCCTTTGGGTTTTTTATTTCATCACAAACTGACTGAACTCAATATATTTAAAGTATTAGCTGCTTTGGTTTCTTTATTCATTAATATCCTTTTTTTTATCATTAAATTTATCTGAAACAATCCAAGAAGACACTTGAATGATAAAGGTTAAACCAGTGTGTTTGATGATGCTGATGGTTGTTATTGCTATAAGAAGGTTTGAGTCCTAGCTGGACTTTCCTTGGAGGAGTTTGCATAGTCTCCCAGTACATGGCAGTTTTCTCTGGTTACACTGGTCTTTTTCCGCAGATCAAAAAAACATGCATTTTAGGTAATTGTCTACTGTAAATTGTTTCCAGGTAAGAGTGTGAATGGCTTTTGTCTTGTTTGTCTCTGTGTGACCCTGAGATGGACTGGTGGTCTCTATCCTTCCTCTCTTTGTTGACCTTGAAATAAGCACCTGTAATGGATGGATGGATGGATGGATGGATGGATGGATGGATGGATGGATGGATGGATGGATGGATGGATGGATGG
>JARVLU010001073.1:19503386-19513731 GCA_031762415.1 Simpsonichthys santanae | reverse complement strand
ATATATATAGTATATATGTGTGTATGTGTTTTAAACCCTTCCCCCACTCTTACAATATTCTAAGCAATGTTTCTAAACTCTAAATGCTCTAAGTGCACAGCATGTCATGATCTCTGCACTCTCGGCCACGCCCACTTCTCCGCTGCAGAGCGGAGATCAATATGCTGCAGGAGGAAGCTTCTCCCTGCACATGTGGGTTGCACACAGGTGCTAAGTCATTTTAAAATAATTTGTTTTAACTTTTAAAAAATCCATGCTGATCATGCAGCTCATCCACCAATCAGCCAGTTTTTGTATCATGTCCAATCTTACTTTGAAAAACCGCAAAAGCGAGTCCGTGAAAGTCAAACTGTGAAGTAGCGAGGGACTACTGTATATCTTCTTGAGAGTTACTGTACTGTTGAGAGCTAACAAATAGTTTACAGAGTTTAATAAAGGTACACTAGAGTAATTAGAGCACTGGAGATATTGACAGTAGAGAACAAAGCATGAATGCAACATAAAAAGGAAGGAGAGACAGAGTGGAAACACTCCATTTCCCAGTCAGTGCTTGCAGTTTAGGAATAACATATCTTTCTGAGGTATGTCATATTAGGAAGGCTAATATGGTTTGCCATTTCATTTACATTGTTGTCTTGATATCTTTCAAAAGTAGTTTGGATTTTTTTGAGGTGAGGCCCTGTCCTTTACTTGTAAGTAGTTCTGTGAACAACCTCAGATTAACATGTTACCAGTTATTCTGAGTGGGGCCAAGACCAAAGTACAGTAGATTGCTGTTGTACTAAAACAATTTTAATCTCAAGGTGGTTATTGCAAACCATTAGTTTTTGCACTACATGGTTATTCCAGCAGCCCAAGGCTGTACTAGAAGAGTGACAGCTTGCTGATGCAACTGCTCTTGGTACTTGCAAATAACTGCAAACTCCTTTGTAAATAATCATGTATTGCTGCAGCAATCCACTTTAGATTGGGCCCTACTTGGGCTAGCTGTTAGCTCATCAATCTAGTCAGAATAAAAAGTAAAATAGTTAGAGAGTCCAAATGAAGACTTCACTGCTCCGCCCTCTTACTCAGCATGATTTTATTTGAGCCTCAGTCCATGATTTCTGTTGTACAAAGTAACAGCTTTGGAAAAACAAACAAACTCAACTTTAACTTATTTGACTTCTTCTGACTTCCAAGTTTAAGTTATTGAACATAATGGTCATTTTAGTGCTGCGATTTATTTTAAAACTATGACCTTCTGACAGCATAATTATAAACCTGTCTAAAGCAGCACCGACTTTCCAGCTCGTCCACAGCAGACCTTCATTAGGCCTCCATGTGAGGACCATCCACTTCCTCTGCAGCCTCAGGCCCAGCCTCGAGCTTCAGGCCCTCTGCCTCAATTGTGATGATTTAATAATGCGAGTGCTGGAAATGTAGGTCTGCCTGATTCACCAGAGCCCATGGTACATGCCTAATGGATTCTGCCAACTCGCACTGACTGGGCATGACAGTTGTAGATATTCATAATGTATGGAGGATTGTAGTAGCTTTTATGTGTGGCAGTGTAGCCCATTTAACAATGTCGGTCTACGTTAGGAGTCCAACATAAGTGGATCCTACCAACCCAGAGGTCTGTTACTAGTGTCTTGCCACTGTTCTTCAAGAGTGAACATAAGTTCAGACAAGTAGGCACTAATGGCCTTACTGTTGCACGTACATGGTACCCATGGGAAGTATAAAAAGCTTGTGAGGCTAACAAAGATGAGGTAAAAACACCCAGCCTGTGAAAAGAGAATAAGTGATGGATAGATGGATAAAAAGAGGCAATTAAGAAGGGCAAACTGGTCACTTAATATTCAGAATGGGAACGTGTTCTCATTAGAAGGATTCATGGGTCATGTGACCTATTTTTATTGTGGTTGCAAGATTGTCTTTGCTCCAGCATAAAGAGAAGTTAATAGTATTGTATGAAGAACGGATGCCGTTTATATTGGGGTTATGAACACTGTCAAAGGAAAACAAGAACAGGAGTATGGTAATTACAGCAATGCAGCATGCCTTTTAATAGAAGATTTGTCTCTGGCTGATGTCAGGTCTTCCTCGGCCCTGTCCCTTTCTCTTTCTCTCAGATCCTCCCAGCGTCAAGGCAGAGAAAGACCCTGTGTTTGTTGACCTGGGGGGAACAGCAGACCTGATATGTGAGACAGATGCCAACCCCATTATACCTGACATGTTTTCTTGGAAATGGCTGGTGAGAGGTGCACACACACACAACCCCCCCCCCCCACACACACACACACACACACACACACACAAGGCAAAACAGAAGGCCTCAATTATATTTCCTTTATCTAGCTTCTTTTCTATTGTTTTCTCCATTCTTACCTTTTACCACTGGGCTTCGTAAATGCACAGATGCACCATAATTCACTAGCCTTAACTATCCCCCCTCCCCACCTCTTCCTGCTTCACACTCAGCCCAAATCCAGAAAAATAGCTTTCATTACTGCTGCGTGACTAAAGGGCACATTCGTCAATGTGGCATGGTCTCTGTATCTACTGATGCCTTCTGCAATTTAACCCACCCCCTGGCAGTTGAGTGTGTTCCGCTTTCTACGTGCTTGGCCCCTCCTTTCTGCTTGTCTTGGAGGCTCTCTAGCCTTTGGTATTATTCTTCTTCGTCCTCACTGCACCACTGACTGCCCTTCCCATGCAGACCTCAAGCCCTAATGTCTTGCTACCTGTCTTGCTCTAACACAGCAAGATGGGTAGAAAGCCATCCCTCTGTGGGAGGGGACTGTGTATTGAGGAATAGGGACTGTCTTTTGCTCATTTTCTTTCACTTTGTCTTCCACAGGGAGAGGAGGAGGTGGAGATGGGAGAGGTGACCCAGGAAGACGAATCAAGTATTCTGACCATTTATAATGTGACTCGGGCTCATACCGGTCTTTACCAGTGTACAGCCAGTAATGGTATAGCACTCCCTGCCAGTGTAGATGTCCAGCTGGTTGTGCAATGTAAGCTTGCAATGTTAATTTTCATTGTTAAACAAAAAGAAAACATCTAATGTATATGATGTGCATAGGTTTATATAAGTACGTACATTTATTATTGCTGTATCTGATATAATTCAGGACTTGGACCTCAGATTTGAGAATGACGTCACACCCTGCATAACCATGTTCCAGTTGCACCCCAGAAAACCAGTGGGCTTCCTAGTTGTTGCGCTCAGTGACCAGGCTTAGTTTGCCTCCCATTTGCTCTTGGAAGATAAAACTTACATATTTGAAGTTGAAAATAATTCCACAGCAATGCCCCACAAAGTCAGAATTCAACTCAAAGAGCTGAAAAGTCCTCACCAGCCTTGACCTCAAAATTCAACACAACTGCCTTGAACACGAAAGGTTACAGTAGCTGCAGTGATTTTTTTTTTTTCTTTTCTCGTGGTGAAAACATGCTACAATGTTTGAACGCGAAAAATACATTATTGAATGTTTTGTGAACACTTTGTTAGACTGGTCACTGAGTTCAACAAATCTTACAGGTTTTCTAATTTGCAACTGGAAAACAGTGAAGTTGTGGTTAATGTATTTTCCAGACCTGAGTTGTAACTTCAGAGATAATAGGAATGCAGAACTAAGACTATCATCAATTAGCTAACTTAGCATTAGAAGCTGATAATAATGTAAAGTGCTATGTGATGTCATCATTCCCATATGATGGAGAAATTAGTTGTCTGCATTTAACCCATTGCTCCACCTGGGTCCCAGGTCAGCTGCCTTACCTCTACCCTATCTCGGCCCCTAATGTTGCCATACCTTTGAATTGTATGCATTCAAAGACTGTAGCAGCATAACTGTTCATCAAGTTTGTACAGTAAAACCTGCTGCCTGGTTTAACGAGTTACGATCTGTTAGAAATGTATTGCTGCTGCCTCAGTTTTTTTTTTTTTTTTTTTTTTTAATTTTTTTTTTTTTTTTTTTTTTTTTTTTGTGCAAGGAAGCCATTCCTGGATTTTGAGGTCAGGGCTTGTTTGGAACATCCAGTTTTCCCAAGTTGAAATTCCAACTTTAGTTATTTTATGAATTCTGAGTACAATGTGAATGCATCAAATTTTTCATTCATCTTTCTGTGTCGGCTTTGCTTTTTTCAACCTTCTTGACTTAGTCAAACCTGAAATTCATAAAGGACCCCAATGGAGGAAGGTTGCAAGTCGAGGGGATGGCACCAGTGTAGCTGAACTGGTCTGTCAGGCAGAGGGCATTCCCCGTGTCGACTTCTCCTGGGAAAAAAACAGAGTACTCATGGACTTGGCAAACCCCAGGTTAGAAATAAGTAGTTTGCATTTATGTTATTAGTTTTGGTGCTGCTGTCAGCATTACATATTGATGAAGCCACATTATTAGATTAGGTTTTCCCCAAATGTAATTTATTATTTTTGCTTTTTTCTTGTTATTTCGCCAAGCTTAAGTGGATTTTCTACTTCCACAGTGCCTGCTGTCTGTCTACTCAATATGATTCTTTTCCTCTGTGTGTGTGTGTGTGTGCGGGGTTATGAATGTTCATAATACAGGTATGAAGAGAGGACAGTGAGGGAGGGCTCCTTCCACACCAGCACACTGCGAGTGGTAAATGTGAGTGCAACCCTGGACTATGCTGTCTTCAGCTGCACTGCGCGCAACTCACTCGGGGAAGACAAGTTAGACATCCAGCTCGTCAGCACAAGTACTGTATCTGCATACATTTCCATTTTTTTGCATGGGTGTGTGTTTTTTCTAGGTGACTGTGGTTCTCTCCAGTGGCAACCTCAGTTTGGTGCCTTATATAAAAAAAAAATAAAAAATAAAAAAAAATAAAAAAAAACCGCTTTATCAAAGTTCAGCTTCTTCAGAACTAACAAACTTTGTTTAATTTTCATGATTTTTTTCAGCTTATCTGCTGTTTTATTAAAACCCTGTTATCTACACACACTTGATTCTTCACTTTATTCAATATTGTTTGAGACAACTGCCAAGATGATTTTTTTTTAATTGCATGAAAGAAATGTACAAAGTAGATAAACTAATACTGTACAGTGGTCACCAAATAGTGGTTTGCAGATCATTTCCGGCATGCAGAGGTCTCTTCCGGCCTGTGGATGTGGGGTGTATAGTTTAGTATTGGAGAATATCTGAGAGTGACATTTCCTTCCTCCCTACCATGAAGAAAAATATTAGTTTTTGTTTCTCCACAAATATTTTCCACCAGTATCCAGACTGAATGAATATTAAAACCAACAGGTAAATGAACATTTAATAATAATAATAATAATAATAATAACAACAACAACAACAACAACAATAATTATGATGATATTAATATGAACCAGTTTTGTCAATGATTGTGATGTCTATTGTCATTTAAATTAAGAAGTATCTATGTGTCCCTACTGTATACTGCAGAACTGTGAAGTAGAACAGCAGTTCCCAAACATTTTCTTTTCTGACCTACAAAATAGCACAAACAGACTTTTGTGACATAATGTATTGCTGGTAGACGTAATCAGGCGTTATTGATAAGCCAAATAAACAATGACAGAATGGGAAAGTATACAGCCTCAACAATCAATGTGCCATTTTAATGATAACAATAATGCCCAAAACATTTTTTTTTAAATTTATTTAGATTTCTAAGGATTATTTCAAGACGCCCTACTTGGTGTTTCTTGATTCATACTGGAGCCTCGGCCTTAACGTTGAGAACCACTGATCCAGAGACCGATGACATTTTGATCACATTTTGCAGGTTTATTGTTTAACCAATACAACTTTGGCTCAGACGAAGGCTAGTAACAACTGTGCATAATGATTGTGATCTTTATCTTTGCAGCAGTTATGTTTCTAATGTCTCACTATAGCAAAAATAAGAGTTTTTAATTCCATCAGATTCATTAAAACCACCTAGCTTTATTAATTTCTTATCTTGCCAAGGATTTGATTTTTGCCCTACAATTAAGTTTTTGTCGTATTTTGGCCCCCTTGTGGACAAATCTACCCCATGACTGTATGAAATGAATGACAAAGTGATTGAAGTCCGTTTTTATATCACAAAAAGTGTGAAAACTCTGTCATAGCCCATCAGCACAGCTAGTTTAAGGAGGTTCATTCCAGTTTGAGGGACCTACAGTAGGTGGGCCAACAGATTATTGCACCACAACAGAAACATTTATTTTGCAGACATTCAGTTGATGATGCGTGCAGACGTCATGGCGTGCATTCAAAGTGCATTCAGCAACTCAGTCTTCGTGGTTTGCATTAATCAGGTGGTGGTGGTCTGGGATGGTAACAAATTCTCGGTCTGGATTATTGTCCCATTCCACCCCTGGCTATTACTCATATCTTATTTTTAGAAGTAAACGTTTGTATCAGTTATCTTGTGGAAACAGTTATAAAACTGAATCCGAGTTGTTTGTTCCAGTTTTTTTTTTAATCTTATTTTAAGCTTTAGTGCAGTTGTTGGAGAGAACCGTCAACAATCTGTAAACTATGGAGAGCTGTTCTTTAGAGCCGGCCCTTTAAGTGAACTTATTTGGCTCCTCCATCTTTACCTTATCATTTTAGCCCTTAGCACCACTTCACTTCTTCCACAGATAATACTGCAGCGATATGCTTTACTCTCCTGGCACGCTTCAACTTTCCTTCCCTCGAGCGACCCATGTATCTGCGCTGCACCGCTCTAATCAACCAGCTCTCAGCAATCGCCAGCAGCCACTGGTGGACACATTTAATGTTTACTATAAAACCTCTAAAATACAATCCAGTGTTGGACCTGTTTTCCCCCTCATCATTTTTAATAGCTATGAATATTTATAATGAATCTGATACAGTGATAATACATTTTACATGCTTCCTTATCATTTTGAAGCCTGAGAGGGGGAAAAAAAAGCTTATTTTTTTCATGAGCGTGGTGCTTTTTGAATTTGAGGGAGATGACGTCCAAATGAAGCTGACCTCTTTGTCCTAAAATTCAATGAGCTGAGCTGAGTGTGGGAATTATTTAGGTTGCAAATCACTCCACAGCCTGGAACCAAGCACAAGTAGAGCGTCTCCATCTTGGACTGTACTCATCTCTCTCTCTCTCTTCCTTCTCCCTTTGACTGCATCTCCTTCTCCATCCTTCTTAAATCACACTTTCCTTTGTTGCAAATGCAAATGAATCCACTCTGCTTTCACCTGCCAAACTGAAGTAGTGCTTTTTGTCTGACTGAAGGTCTGAATAGCCTCCTTTGATCATTAGGTTCAATATTTATATCATAATGTTCAAGAGGCAATCTCTTCTTGCACAACTTTGCTTGGATAAATTTTGCAAATCAGCTGCTGTGTTAAAGCGATCAACTGAAAGTCTGCCCTTGTTTGCTAAACGAGTTAAATGTTTTAGCACATACATAATGTTTCAGAGCTTGTAAAATATTCTTTTGTTAAAATATACAGTAAACTGTTGTTTTTGAGGCTCAATCACAACTTTTGAGAATGCTAATGCTCTCTTCTCAGTGAATGATTTTTGTCTTTTTTTATAGTGTGAATGTGTGTGAAGCATTCACACTATCCATTTTTCTTCCGTATGTTTTTCGGAGCGATTTTCGTCTCGCAGTTTTCAAGCTGATTCAACAAATCACATATCAAAATGTTCAGCTCTTTCAGGACAATCATGCTATGACTTTTGGTATTGGTGCAACTTTAGCTGTTCCTCCACCTCATAGAAATTGAACTGAGCTCATTTACATCCTTCAAATCTTTAGATCTGTTTACAACCGTTTACTGCTCCTTTCACACTTTGTTCTGGTTCGGCTGCTTTCAGCTTCCTTCTGCAAATTTTAACTTTTTTCCAGTTACTTTCTGCTAATTGCAACTTGTTTTGCTTCTTTCAGCTTATTTCTGCAAGTTTCTGCTTTTTCATCTACTACTTAGCTGTTTTATGCCAATTTTAGCTTTTTTTGGCTAATTCCACATTTTTTTGCAGTCCTTTCAACTTTTTTAAAGCCTAATTCAGCAAAACTGTGCTCTCTCCACTTCCTTCTGGTAATTTTTTTCTGCTGTTTTAGCTACTTTTCAGCTGTTATTTGTTAATTTAAGCTTTTTTTTTTTTCAGATAATTTACACTATTTTATGCAAATTTCTGCTTCTTTCAGCAAATATGCTTTTTCCTGCTAGTTTAAGCTTGTTCTACCTTTTCAGCTACCTTTTTAGCATTTTTAACTAATTTCAGCTGTTTTCAGATAAATTCAAGTTTTTCATATTAATTTCTGCTATTTTCAGCCTAAATAACTGTTTTGTGCTAATTTCAGCTTGTTATGCTACTTTCAGCTTTTTTCTGCTAGTTTCAGCTTTTTTAATCTATATTTCAGCCACCATTTAGCTCTATTGATGCTAATTTTATCTCTCAGCTAATCCCACATTTTTCTTACTTATTTCACTTCTTTCCACTTCCTTTTAAGCTTCTTTCTGCCTTTTCAACTACTTTTCAGCTAGTTTTTGCTTATTTCATTTTTTTTAGCTAATTTCCTATTGCTTTGCTCATTTCTGCTTATTTAAAACCAATTCAGCAAATATGTGTTCTTTCTGCTTTCTTTTACTAATTTCCGTTTCAGCTATGTTTTTTAGCATGTTTTTAGCTAATTTCAGCTGTTTTTCAGAAAATTCTTCTGCAATAAGCATCCACACTGTTTTTTAACTGGAAATGCAATTTCTCTATTTTTTTTGTTGTTTTTTTTTTTTTTATGTTTTTATGTTTGTTTGTTTGTTTGTTTGTTTGTTTGTTTGTTTGTTTGTTTGTTTGTTTGTGTGTTTGTTTGTTTGTTTGTTTGTTTGTTTGTTTGTTTGTTTGTTTGTTTGTTTGTTTGAAGAGATGTCCACCATGCTGACCACCAAGATAATCACTTTGAAAAAACACATCATGTTGCTGCTGATCTATTTCATGTTGCAGTGTTTGTTCATGCTCATCTGCTCACAAAGACTCATGTCCGTGCTGCTGTTTGGTGCTTTTTTCTTAGTTCATATCTTTTATTTATTTACTGTATTTATTTTTATTTATAAAATTTGTTCATTTTTAAAATACAATACAAAACAATCCCATAAACGATAACATACAAAATATACAAATGAAAGGTAGCAGAAAGAAAAAAAAAGTGTATACTTTATCTGCCCCTTTTTTCAAACAATTACTTTGTAGTTCAATCAAAATTAATCTTCAGTACCAGAACAAAATGAATAACTCTTTCTAATTTACTGACTCTAAAACAATACACATTACACTACTTCTTTTTTTTTAACAATTCACTTGACTTGGCATTTTTAACTTCATTCTCCAAACCATTCCACAATCAAATTCCCTAGATTGAGGAAGACCGTCCCTGCAAACTAGATCTGAATTTTGGTTTTACAAATATCTCTGTTGCCTTAAGATTATAACAAATTTGTCTTTTAACATCTTATTACTGTTTTACTTTTTGCATTTTATTCTTGGATAAAACTGGGACCATTTTTACACTATTTTGTGCCACCACATGTACTGCATGTGGTACGAACGACAAATAAAGAAACTCTGACTGTGACTGACTGAATTTCGTAAAAGGGCCGTCTCTTATCCAGCTCCTGCAACCTGGAACAACTTGCAAAATGATCTGAAGCTGCCGACTTTGACCTCTTTGAGGGATTTCAAACAACTGGAGTTCAATGCAAAAATTAATGCAGACATGTTCCCGTTTTTTTTATTTTTTTTTATTTTATTTTTTTTTTTTTGTATTTTACCTTGTTACATAATGTAGCTTGCTTGTGTTTTATTCAATGTCAATACTGTACTTTTATTTACTTTACATTTTATATGCTTTTAATGACTGTTTTTTTGTATACTTCACCTGTGTTTTTTTGTTTTTGTTTGTTTGTTTTGTATTTTTGTTTGTTTGGAACAGGTCTCTCTTGAAAATGAGTCCTCATGATTTACTGAAGCCAACCAGTTAAAATAAAAGTTTAATGAAAAATATTCAATGTATGTAATGTAGCAGTTCATGTAGATGACCAGCAGATGACAGCAACAGGTTGATGACAACAAGTTGCTGTTGCCAGAGGATTTTATAATTTTCAAAACGTCTATATGGCATGTTACATGTGGACATGTGCAGCTAAATAGAGTCATAATTGAAGCAAATAAGTTAGAATTATTGTCAGTTTAATAATCAGTTCCTTCTAATAAATTATTCAGTTTAGTTTTGACTTCAAGAACAACGATGTGTTATACGGCTTACAAATTCATAGTTTTATTTATAACATATACATCTAATTTAATTATAAAATATATAGTTTATATATATATATATTTATAT
>JARVLU010001073.1:19443386-19460886 GCA_031762415.1 Simpsonichthys santanae | reverse complement strand
TGTTTTATTGTATTGTATTATATTGTATTGTGTTTTATTGTATTGTATTATATTGTATTGTATGTTATTGTATTGCAT
The DNA here is from genome assembly GCA_031762415.1 of Simpsonichthys santanae. Taxonomy (NCBI): domain Eukaryota; kingdom Metazoa; phylum Chordata; class Actinopteri; order Cyprinodontiformes; family Rivulidae; genus Simpsonichthys; species Simpsonichthys santanae. The sequence continues at coordinate 19,460,808 of JARVLU010001073.1, read as the reverse complement.
TACATTGTATTGTATTGTGCTGTATTGTAATGTATTGTTTTATTGTATTGTGTTGTATTGTAATGTGTTTTATTGTATTGTATTATATTGTATTGTGTTTTATTGTATTGTATTATATTGTATTGTATTTTATTGTATTATATTGTATTGTATTGTATTGTGCTGTATTGTAATGTATTGTTTTATTGTATTGTGTTGTATTGTATTGTATTGTGTTGTGTTTTGTTGTATTGTATTATGTTTTGTTCTATTGTGTTTTATTGTATTGTATTGTATTGTATGGTGTTGTATTGTGTTGTACTGTGTTGCATTGTATTGTATTGTGTTTTATTGTATTGTGTTGTATTATATTGTATTGTACTGTGTTGTGTAGTATTGTATTGTGTTGTATTGCATTGTATTGTGTTGTATTGTATGGTAGTATTTCTTGTTATATTGTATGTTGTATCGTGTTGTGTTTTGTTATATTGTATTGTGTTGTATTGTATTGTGTTGTATCTTTTCTTGTTATATTGTATCTTATCGTATTTATTCTGTTGAAATGTGTCTTAATATAATTTTATTGTCTCCCTTCAAATCATTCTCTATTATCCAATGTTGTATTAAATTGTCTTTGATTGTAACATTGTATTGTATGGTAGCTTATCCAACTACATCTCATCGTATTGTAATATATTTCCTGTCATTTTGTGTCTTATAATTAAATTGCACCTTCTCTTATCAGATTGGATCATGTCATGTTTCATTGTATCTTACTGGAATATGTGGTGACGTATTGTATCAAAGCCTATTGCATTGTTTAATATCATACTGTATACCATGCTGCTTTGTGTAACATCTTAATGTCTGTACTGAATTGTATCTATTTTTGTCAGATTTTGTATCATAGTGGTTTTCATTGTATTTAATCATATTGTATCATATCATGAGGTCACAAAAGTGAGCCTCAAGATATACTTGTGATGCCCCATCCACAAATTTAAAACAATGTTCAAACTGTATAAAACACTTCATGCATTTTCATGCTGTTATAGTAAAACTATGTGCCACAGTGTGTAATGATGACCTGCCACTGTGGAAACAGACGGTGACCAGTTCAAGCTGTTTTTACCCGACATCATCAAATTGCATAACAACTTTCAATAATAACAATAATAATTCTAATAAAAAAACAAATTTGAAGTAAAAACATGCACATAGTCACCATACTCTCTCACACAATGAAACATTCTAAACTGCGGTTGTTAAAATAAAATAGTGAAACAATGATGACCCTTGTTTTTTGTTATTTCATTTATGCTTCATTATACAGTTGAATATGTTTAATCTTGGACATCTTGTGCCGAGCTACTCTGTCCGTGGTAAACAAATAAATTACAAAACATGACCAATATACGAGTGGATTCCCAGTCGAGGTCCCCTTCTCACATTGCACGAGAAATTTGCATTTTAATGGCCCGAGCTGCTCCATGTACCCTACATCAGAGTGAAAGCTCAGCTGAAATCATGGGTGACTGCTTCTGAACGATCCACTGAGATTAAAAACAGCTCCCACATAAACACGGGCACAAAAACAAAAACCCTGACATGGGGATAAAACCCTCTGGCTGGATACACCTCATATAAAACAACTCACTTTATTAGACATAATTCACCCCAACGCTCATTAAAAACAGAGGACAGTAGTTTTTGACGGGGCAGACAAAAGGTGGATTATATTTAGTGAATCCATTCATAGATCATTTCATCTGGAACTGTTCAATCATCTGCTGATTTCACAACTCATCATTTGCAAAGCTTCTTAAAATGTAATAAAGAATAAACTTTAACAAAAGCTGCTGAGTGCCAAAACATCAGGACAGAAAACAATAAGTAGAAAGTAGCCATCCGATTATTAATAAACAGCCACACCTCTTGTCAAATTGGACACAAACTCAACTTTGTGTGGTTGAAATTGGGCCTTGTTCCGAACAATGGCCAATCATGATCGGCCAATTTCACTTAGGAAGTATGGCCGATACAGATCAATGCCTTTCAGCGCTGATCAAACCGATCACCTTCACAGCCTGCAGAGGTTGGATAGGACAGAATATATACAGGATAATGTTAATATTTAAGCAAGGTTTTGAGATTTATTTGACTTTCTGCACTATAGCCTGTTGAGATCCTTAGTGTTTTCAGTCTGTTAAAGATCCTGTTGATAGCAGGTACATTTTTTCAGTTGTCCTATTGGCTGAATAGTTGCTTCATTGGGCCTGCAAGTTATTTATATACTGTATATATATTGTATTGAAAAAAATGAATTAAAACATGTTTTTGTCCAAATTAAGGTGTTTTTATGGTTCCTATTTCCAGGTCACATGGCAAAACACTCATCTTAACTAAATCCAAAGTTTTACAGCCAATCCAGGCGATCAGTATTGGTGATTGGCAGCAAAAACCCTGATAGGAACATCCCTACTCCCTATTCTCTCAGTTCTAAATTGTTTCCCAACTGGAACTACTATATTCCGCGTTTTTGGCTAAGGTGGTTTGCTCTCAGTCTTTCAATATAAGGGGTAAATAATTCTCAATTCTTACAAGTTTAACTGAAGGCAAGAATTTATTTTGATGTTCAAGAATCACTAAAAGAAGCTGTGCTGCTTTCGGGTGTCATCGCTGGATTATCATTAATTTGACTGAGAAGCTTGACTTGCTCACACTTTCAGTATTTTAGGCAATGTCTGTTTGATGTCTCCTAATAAATAGTTTTGAGGTATTTAACAGACACAATCTAGATAAAATAGTATGTACAGTATTTCCAGACAATTGTTGAATGGAAAATATGAGGAAGGGCTGAACGTCTAAGTGCCACATGTTACAATGCTGCCATCTAGTGGACAAAATCCGCCTGTACGTTAAACCAAGACTCCATGAGTATCAGAGCAGAAACATACACACTTCAATTATAAATGACTGAATCAAGAACCTAAACTAACAGTTGGCTTCTTAGATGTTTTTGTCATTAATAAATCAGCAACAACGGTTAAAACAACAGTTTATTTTATTATATTTGTTCAGGGAATGAGGGGGATTGGATTTCCTGGGTGGGGTTGCAGCAGCTGTGATGCTGAAAGCAAACTGTGTCAGAGTAAAAAATAAAAAAAAAATGCACAAAGGAGGAGATGAGTCCTGGCTACAAATGTAACACAAGCAGATGCACCGCAGCTTCACAAATTGTTTTCGTAACACACCGAGCTGATTTCTACCTCTAAAAACCTGTGTCAGTGTGTCAAAGTACGGTAAGTGTTGTGCCATAAATTAATCCATTAGATGTTATTTTATTCAGCGTCTTGGATTGTAACAATATAATCTGAGGCAAATTTATGGTTTAATACTCAGTAAGAACAGTTATATTCAAAACCAACGTGCTCCAAGTAATAAATCCTTCTAGGGGATTTGGAGTCACACTTTGATAAATATCTTGAAAAGATAATAAATGATGGAAGAAAAGCTGAACTGAAGATGCAGTGCTACGGAAAGCCAAGAGATATCTAAACTGATGGTTGAATCGGTTTTACAAACATATTCGCGTGATTTTCTCAGGTTTATCATCAGTCATGAGGCACTCTTATTAGACAGGCAGTTTATTTACAAGTAGCTCTCTCTCTCTCTCACACACACACTCCCTCTCTCTCTCTCACACACACACACACTAAAAGAAGACAAAGAAATAACGGCAAAGTTTACAAAGACAAATTTGATGGGGGATTTAATCAAGTGATGTCGGCAATCAGAGAATCCTTCTAAAATAAAAACTTGCAGTACTTTCTGAATATTACTTGCCTAGGCCACCAAAAGTACTCGAAAAACATACAGTCACCAATGGTCGTCAACAACTTTCTGTATAAAAATATCACCATGGTGTTACATAGGTTCACAGATCTGAGTCTGCAATAAAAAGAGGACATAACACTTATTTACATGAATACAAACAAACGGGGGAATGGAACTGAATTTAAACTGGAAAAGAAAAAAGAAAAAAAGAGTCGGAGATAAACATGAGCAGTGCAGAGAGGGTCCCACAAGGCAATGCTTGAACAGTTCCTGCTTTAAGGTCTTTAAATGGACACCTCTTTATCTGTATCGTTTGTCCTGTAGAGACCAGACAGATAATTATTACAAATACACGTGTTAAATACCAGAGGGTGGAACAGTTATAATAAAGCAATAAGTTATGTATCACTCAACTTCAACACAATGCAATAAAAATATCAGCTCAAATAATACTGTTGTGTTGATTTTAAACACATACAAAAAAAAGCTTACATAACAAATTAAAATGACATTTTCTTATTTTATTAGTTTAACTCAACATTGATAATGTAAAATAAATAGTGAAGCGTTTGATGATGACACATTTTAGGCATTGCAGCTTTACAAAAGTTTTGATAATTCAGATAAGGAGGTGCAGCTTACGCAACATTTACAGCAACTTATTTTAGAGGGCTTAGCATTTATAGCATATGGTCATTTATTTGTGTTGCTCAAACTACTGAAGCATTTGCGATTATTCATTTTAGGAGGTTTGTCCAGAACTTCACACGTCTGGCCTGCAGTTTGTCACTGTGGCGAGAGAAGCTGCGAGCCATTGGATAGGTGCAGGTTTTAAAAACAATATGATGAAAGAAGACAATCTAGCAAGGCTGTCATTTAACTAAACTTTAACTATAAAGATATATTTTGGACCCAATGCTGAGAAAAAACATTATTTGGGTGGACCTTGCTGAGTTTTAATTGAAGATTATTGCACATTATCAATAGTTAGAACACACTCACATATGCATCAATCATTCTATTAGAGTCACAAAAACAAATAAATAATGACAACTGTCAGCAGAAAAATGAATTAACACTAACTATTTAGTTTAAATGTGTATTTTATTATCATTATTTTTTTTTCTTTCTTCATTTTAATCAATTTTCTGGATGGTTTAAAGTGACTGAAAAAAATACCATCCTTAACTTTTTAATAAGAATTTTAATGTAAGTTAGAGCACTGTGTAAAAGCTTTAAGGGCTGTGAATAAAAAAAAAGATTTATCATTAATCACTAAACAATGCATAGGTAACGAACAAAAAAAAAAAAGTGTTTGCTGCCAGGAAAAATGGTCAATTACAAAACAACAACAAACAAAAACAAAAACATAAATAAGCTTTACTGAACAATAAACAGTGAGTCTGATGTGTTCTTAAATTCAACGATAATAATAAAAAAAACTCACCTTTTAGTTATTTTGCAGTAAAGCCAAATACTGACAGGGTTTAGTATCTACAACGAGTCTGCCACTGCTAAAGAACCAGAAAAAACAAGAATAAAGAGAAACCCCATGTGGAAACATTTATTAACCTAAAAGCCGAGATGTATAAAACATGGAAGGAAAACTGGAATGGAAACAAAATGTCCACTGTTTTCAGATGAAGCATGAACAATCCGGCATGTGTATGACCTCTGACCTCAGAGGAGGGTGAAAGAAAAATGTCCTCTTTGCTCCTGCAGATGATGAGCGTGGCCATGGAGGATGAGGAGAATGGCGCCCTCTGCTGGTGCAACATGAGATGACGCGGGAGATGGCAGCCAGATGGGAGAGGATCACGACAGCACACTGGTGTCCTGTGACTCAACATCGTGCATGCTCATGACATCTGTACTTACTCCGCTCTCATACACGGGGTTGTCAAACGCCGACTCTTCTGTCATGTTGTCGTACGGGGGCGAGGACGTCGGCATGCGGATAGACTTTCCTTGAAGTCTGAGCAAACAGGGAAGAGAACCAGAGAATGTCCCATAAAAAAAATAAAAAGCTTTTGATTACAAATGAAACAGATTAAAGTTTAGTCGGCTCTTACTTTGCAAAGTAGACGTAAATCCCCAAAACAACCACCAGGATTATGGCGGTTGGAATAAAAACTGCAAGAGTGATATTGGTTCCCTCCATGCTATAATCCATGTTAAGAACTGAAGGAGGGGAAAACACACACAAGACATTAGTTGTGTGCAGTTTTCAACAAACAACGAAACAACATGAACGGCTACACGGCTCACCATCAAGCCTGCGCTCGCTCACATGCTGCGCTGAAGATGCTGCAAGCAGACAAGTGAATACAGGTGAGAGACAGAAGCGCTGAGGCTGTTCTCTTCCAACAGTCATTGTGTCACCTTTGCAGGCCGGAGGGGTGCTGTTCCACTGCGACGGGTGTCCAGGGACACAGTAGACGGTGGCCCCGCCCTGCAGCTCGTAGCCTGTGTGGCAGGAGAACGTCAGCGTCTCTCCCGCTTGGTAAAAGGCCTTTTCAGAGCTCTGCGTGCTGCTGGAGGCTGCGCCGGGGTTCCTGCACGGCTCGTACTTTTCAGCTGAGCGGCAAAGGAGAGAAGAAAGCAGCCGATGTCGGCTCAGCGTGGCTGTGAGGTGGGTTAAATATCCTGCATGTAACTTACGGACACACTTGGGCAGCCTGTCGCTCCATTTGGGCGCGGCGGTGTCTCGGTTGTAGCAGGTGAGGAGACTGGAGCCGGAGAGGACGTAGCCTTTGTTGCAGATGAACTGGACCGTGGACCCAGCGGAGAAGCGGCTGCCTGCGATTACTTTGCGACTGTGCTCCACGTTTCCAGGGTCTCGACACGTCAGAACTTGTGGGATGAAACAAGAACAAAATTAATAGTTTTACAGCTTGATAGAAGCAGAGGAACAAAAAAAAAAAAAACTTGCCAGGGTATTTAGAATAATTTGCATGCGTCAAGGTCAGTAAATGTTATAAATGGACCATTTCAATCAGTTTCGTGATGTGTTCACATCTTATTATAGTGCGAGGGTTAATATGTATTCTGCTGGGACTTTATCAGTCTAACAGTTTATTTATGAGTGATGCACCAGAAGATGCAGGAACATGACCTTCCTCACCTTTTATGTCTCGCTGGTTCTCCTTTGAATGGCAATTAGGTGAAAATAAAACGTTCTGTATTTTATTCATATACTGTATTAGTGCTTGAATTCATGGATTAATAATGTCAAACTCACAACTCTGTCTATAATTCTATGTTAATTTAATTTACATTCAAGTCTAGAATTTAATTCAAAATCTTACTTCTAACCTACAAAGCTCTCAACAACCTAGCTCCATTTTATATTTGAGATCGTATTGTTCCTTGTTTTCCCAACAGAGCACTTCACTGTCAGACTGCAGGTTTACTTGTGGTTCCTAGAGTTTCTAAAAGCAGAATGGGAGGAAGATCTTTCAGTTCTCAGGCTCCTCTCTTGTGGAACCAACTTCCAGTTTCTGTCCATGAGTCTGACACATTGTCCAGTTTTAAGACTGGGCTTAAGACTTTTTTTTATTTATTTATTATAAATCTTACAGTTAGGGTTGACTTGTTATGCTGTAGGCTTAAGCCCTATTCATATGGGATTAGTTTTACCTAAAGACCAGTGTAATCTCCCCAACATCTGCTTTTTATGTGGCACGTTTGCACGGTATAAACAAAACCTGAGATTTAGCTGAAATTTACGGACGTTTTCCAGATACGATGTTAATGTGGTGCGTTGTCACGACCGGGCCGGTCCATATAATGTGCTTAATGTGCAGTCCCGGACGGTCTCAGGCTTTGATATGATTTTACGAATCGGCACAAAGAAAACTAAAGAATGCACAATATAAAATTGTGTTAATCTACTTGTTGAGGAGGAGGCAGGTCCGACCAGCTGGTTTAAGAGGTTAAAAAAAAAAGTCACGTTAAGCTCAGATGGACAGCTGTCACAGGCCGTGCGTCCGCTGACCCGCCAGTGATGGAAATGGACTGGAGACCTGTCCAGGGTGTCCTCTGTCTCTCGCACAGTGGTGGCTGGACATGGGCACCTGTGACTCCCGCTAACCAAAAAGGAAGAAGCGGGTACGGTGATCACGCGCTCGTCTCCGCACCTCCCGTCATCTACGGTGAAGGAAGTAGTAGCTCATAAAAACCAAAGTGAAAAATAAAAATACATTAAAAAAATAAATAAATAATCAGTTGAAGCAGGCAGTGCATTCATTTAAAATGTCCTTGTTCTATATTTTTACAAATGATTTTGCTTGAACAAAAACAAAAAAAGGCTCATTACGTAGCGGATCCTGTGTATTTCTGTCCAAATCACAGAGATGCCTATTCGTATTGGATTAGTTTTATCACAGGACCTCAGAGTTCGGCAAAATGCAGTAGGTAATGTGCGAGGGAATTTTTACTTTACAAATTACTGACGTGTGCATCTGTTCCTCACAAACCCAGCTGGTCGAAGCAGATGGCCTCTTGTCCTGAGCCTGGTTCTGTTACAGGTTTCTTCCTCATGAGGGAGTTTTTCCTTTCCACTGTCACCTTTGTGTTTGCTCAAGATGAGAGTCTGCGATGGAATTAAATTCAAAGCAGTCTGCTCCTCAGATCAACTGTGTTAACTTCTTTGTATATACAGTATATGAATGTTTCTGTTCAGTGCCTTGAGGCGACTTCTAATTGTGTCGGCGCTACATAAATAAACTGAATTGAATTGCGTCAGTGGAAAACTATACATTCTGAGACAACATGTCCTCAGTTCTCCTTTTTTTTTTTTTTTTTTTTTTGTAAGCAAACTGGCAAATATAGATTGTAATCTGATATGTGTTCTGAAAAGAGGGTTGAACGACAAAATGTATTTCCCCATCATGCTCACCAGGTAAGAAAACCCGGTGGTTCAAGCACGTCTGTCACACTCACGTGGCAACAAGTGTCGAGTCAACATTTTCCCCTCAAATGCAAAGCCTGGGTGCTGTACCAGCTGTGTAACTACAGTTTCCAGGAAGAGTTCCACGGACCACATTTAGTTACTGTAAACAAATTTCTAACGACCTTTTGAAAAGCAACTTGAGAAAAAAAAAAAAAGGACATTTTGAATTTAAATTTGTATCGTCAAAAAATTAATTTATGCAGCATCTGTTTTTTATTTTTCCTTTTGCAGTGTGTGGGTTTGTATTGTTAATTTAATGGAAAACAAACTTAACTTCCTCATGAAACCGGGTCCTAAACCATCCCTACTTCCCTTCCTTTAATACAAGCACATACAGTAGATGGGAAACACAGCTGTTCTTTGGCTTGTTAACAAAGCCCCCAGCTGTTTTAACACAATATGAATGCTATTTTTTTTTTACAAGGCAATCATGGGAATGGCCTTTCTTACAGTTCAGGAGCAGTATGACGCTTCCTCAGTCAGATTTAGCCCAGGAGTCAAAAAGCAGGCAGGGTCCGGATGAATAATGAACAAAGTGGGGACTCTCCTGTTGAACTTTGCACCACATGTTCAACTTCAGGCGCCTCTGCATTTTTTTTTTTTTTTTGCTTCTAACATTGTGTCCCTGTTTCCTTCCCAGTTAATCACTACAAGGAAACAACTGAAGTGAGACAACAGCAAATCTAACACATTCCCCCACCCCAGGAGGCACAAAAGTGCTGTTGCGAAAACTATGCGGATGTGTCACAAAATAAATAAATAAGATAACCATCCACCAAATAAAAAAAACAAATCCCACATTTTGTCATCTTTACAACTGCGAGCACAGCTGAAGTGGTTGAGTTAATTTAATCTGTCATACGAAGACGAACGTCCGCCACGTGGAGCTGCACAAACAAACCTGTCTACAAGATTAGCGCCATACGAAAAACGGCAGAACGGCGTCAAGAACTATTTTGGTTGATTATACGGGGAGAAAGACGTTAATCACACAGCCGAGTCTGATTGGAGAGAGGAGTGGAGTGTGGGGGCTGCTCTGGCCTCTTGAATAGCTGAAGTAAATCTCCAAATGCAACCAACCTAAGAAGCTGCAAATAAAAGCCTCTTCTGTATCCAATTTGCTTTTCAGAGTCGCTTTGGGTGAAATAATAAGCTGATCCAATTTGCAAATATTTATCCACCCAGTCCACTGCCTCTACATCCAAATGGCTCCTGACGCCTGTATTATTTTCCAAATTGGGTAATATATTCTTGTACATTTGAATTTGCTCTTTCGTACCAAAACCCAATTTGCGACATATAATAACCAGCAGTGTGCTCATAAAGCAGACATGCCAGCTGCCTTCTGGCTAGAGGATCATAAACAGTAAATGAAGAAATCAACAAATCATGAAACTGTAGTTCTTTTATACAAGACAGGAAAATACAGGAACATTGTTAAAGGGTTTGGGGACGTTAAGTCTTGTTTTTGTTCCACTTCCTCTAATAATGAGCGTCACGTCAGTTCGGTCTTTTTGAACAATTGATAGTAGCCTAATTTAAACGTATATAAAATAGCTCTCACATGCACCGCTATACAATTTACAATACTTTTTTTTTTTTTTTTTTTTTGGACCACCAAAATCCACTTGGCTTTAACTAGCTATGGAGCTAGCAAGACTGCTAAATAACAAGTCCTGTCAAAATAAAAGTCTCATTTGCCAATTTGGACCGTTCATAAAACTACAATAGGCAAGATTTTAATAATTTGTGGCCTTTTTGCAGAACTTCACTTCAACCTGATATGATCTGAGCCTTTAGAGCTTGTTTTTGTTCCCCTCTAATGAAGTTTTTACTGATCAAATTACCATTTACCTTCACGTCAGTGTGTCTACAAACAAACCCAAACACCAAGTCTCTGTTTAATACTGTTAAAACTGAACAAAATACACCAAGTCCTTTTAAAACACACACAGTTTGCACAGTCTTTACTTTAGTTAATCCTTCAGCGTTAAGACTTGTTAAACCCTTATCAGGTAACCACAGTTGGGTACAGTACTGCACTGCAGATAACGCTGATAACTAGTGATTCAGATTGCAATGTCTAAAATATGACTTCCTGAGAACTAAAATGTGTGTCTGTATAAAAAGAGAAAAATTAGGGTAATTATAGTTTATAAAAAGGCATAGCTCAAATAAACTTTCTCAATTTTTTTTTTAAATCCAACAATGAATTGAAAAAAAAAAGGAAAATCAAATCCACCCCCAAATTATTTGTTATTCATTGGTGTTCAAGTACAAAATCCAGACGCTTCTACTTCAATAAAGAAAGAAAACACTTGTATAGAAATTCTTGCTCAACCCTGCCAGCTCCAAAGCTGCTGTTTATCTAAGTAAGGTTAATGCAAATACGTTCTTTCCCAAACACACTCTGCAGTTGTTGAGTTACACTGCAAACAGACAGGATAACTACTAATACGATCAACAAAGTCAATTAAAACTCACCACACTTTTAGTCAGCGTTGTGCATAGCAGTGAGCGGTCCGACTCAGGTGTACACCTATGGAGTAAACTGAGGAGCTTTATGAGCAGGTCACAGCAGCCAGCAGTGAAACAACTGAGAGGATATGAGAGTGCTTCTGACAATGAAGCATTGTCATTAATGCACATATCCTGTCTACGCCTGCTACCTCTGAACAAATGTAAAAAAAAAAGACAGTACATGTGAGTGTGTACTTCTACAAAATGCTGGTATTTTAAACCACAGCTTTGCAGAGTTCATCCACAAGTCTGTGAGCACGTACAGCTCAGGCTTAGTCTTTATCTGATGGAGACAACGCTGTTTTTTTCTTTATTTTGTCCACAGCACTATCAGCAGACCCGTCCCAGACACACAGAAGTTTTCTAAAAACATTTAAGTGAATTGTACATCGGTTCACCGCAAACAAGCAACATAATAAGCTATTAAAAAAAAAAAAAAAAAACTCTGCAAAAGGTGGCGCGTCTGCCGCACCTTTACAAAACCACAAACAGTTTGATCAGCAAGATTTATGTAGTTTATTTGCACGAAAAACTATGTCAGTTTCAGGTTAAAAATAACCTTAGTTAGAACAATGAACGATATTACAGTACACAACACAGGAAGTGATATGTAGTGTGGGTTGCAGTGTGCGTTTGAAACGCGTGTTCCGTTGTTTGAAGAAGTCTACATATTCAAACATGTTCTTGATGTCTGGAGCCTAATCTATGATCTGTATGCCACTGAATTGACTATCAAGAAAACATGCTTCAGATTACAAACTTCCTGCTGCTGAGTGGGCCAAGTTATACAGGAACCGTCACTCGCTCACCTAGGAGGGGACTTTGCCACCTCATAAAGTTCAGATCGTGGCCCCAAAAACATTTGCCATTTCTCGCAAATTTTTACCACTGTGGGGAAACACCATTGCTTTTCAATAGCAGGGTTTTTTTTTCCTTCTAAAAAACAGCCAGAGACACAGCTTTGCTCTGCAAATGAGGATTTTGCAAGACCTTCTTTTTGAACTCAACCCTGCAAACAAAATATTTTTGAAAAGGCCTGAAATTGTGATGATTATGCAGATAAGTTGGCAGCTGCAGCCAATTCATCAAAACCAAAATGACGTACTGTACGTGCTGATTGACAGATCATGTCTTCACATGCACAGGTGCACAAACAGGGCCTACCTGCCAACTTTCACTTCATTTGGCAGTGCTTTTCCTGTTCCATACTGTCAAGTGTTATTTATCCACAGAGTCCATATATTTGTTCTGTCTGTCAGCTGTCTTCAGAGAAGTCACTGCTGCACCAGCTGTGCCTTGTGAATGGAGGGTCTGCACATGCTTGTCTTTGCAGGTGCAGAGCTTTAATTACCCTGGATTCAAAGGTCACTTTTGCACAAACACCGAAGCAACGTAACCTAGTTTTTCCTGCTTGTTTCTCTCTTCACTCACCCCGCTGCTCTTATTCTGGTATTTACTTAAGAGTTGCATTTTCAAACTTAAAAGTGTAATTTCTATTTTGCTCCATAAAAACCTACAACTTAAACCTACTACTCTGTGCACAACTGGGGCGAGCACGCTCCAAACATCTTCATCACCACACCATCAGTCACAGTGCTTACATTAAAAAACAGAATTCAGTGCAGACTCACTACAGTTTGCAACTTTTTAAAAAGCATTTCTACTTCGTGAAATACAAAACCTGCTGCTAAAACTAATTAAAATGAAGTAAGCATTGCTGTATGATTCCATAGATACTCTTCTAGAACCTTAGCTGAAACGTGAACTTACGTTCAACTGATGTGACTTGTTCCTTTGCAGCGTTGGTTTGTCGTTGCTCTTGCAGTCGAGGTCCTTTGCTATTTTAGTAACTGCCTGTGTGCGTGTACTTTAATACAGGTGTACTCTGTCTGAAGAAACCTTCCTTCATTGGCTGCTGAGCTGGGTGAAATATGACACCACCCTCCCATATCTGGTCTAGTAAAATTGCTGTGCACACTGGGAAACTTGTTTTCAGCATGTTTGGTGATCATATCAGTCATAGTGTGCTGCTTTGTGTCATGACGTTGTCTGCTACTGTCAGAGAAGCTCATCTTCATTGACCGTGGTATTGCTTGCTTGAAATACACATTTCATGGGGTTTTAATTTACATTATACCCAACAGTTTCATACAACATAAAGAAGCATGAATCAATACTTTGTGTTTATTTTGTTTCCATTTGAGGGCCTGCCTGAAGCCTGGAAATGTCTTTGTCCAACTATGTCAGCTGAATGTCCCATTTGGGTCTATGTTCCTCCTTCCTGTTCCTCTCAAACCCAGCCGGTCGAAGCAGTTGGCCTCTTGTCCTGAGCCTGGTTCTACTGCATGGAGGTTTCTTCCTCATGAGGGAGCTTTTCCTTTCCACTGTCGCCTTCATGCTTGCTCAAGATGAGAGTCTGTGATGGAGTTAAACTCAAAGCAGCCTGCTCCTCAGATAATTAATGTTATTAACTTGCATTTTATGTATATGAATGTTTCTGTTCAGTGCCCTGAGATGACTTCTGTTGTGACTTGGTACTAGATAAATAAACTGAACTGAACTGAACTGAATGGTGACCACCTGAAAATGTCTTTTAGATAATGGGTCAAAGTTCCCTAAAAGATCATGTAAACTCCTTAGAGTCTTTTCAAGAGGGATTCTGTGGAAAGGTTATGAAGCATCAATATTTTAATTGATGCAGATGCTGTAGTTTTTTTAATGGTTTTCATCCATCCATGCATTATCTTTACCCACTTTTTCCTTTTACGTGGGGGGTCACTGGTGCAGGGGACACCCTGGACAGGTCTTTAGTCTATCACAAGGACATATGGAGACAAACGAGACAACCATTCACTCTCTCACTCACAACTTGAGACAATTTAAAGTTACCAATCAGTCTAACATGCATGTTTTTGGTCTGTGGAAGGAAACTGGAGTACGCAGAGACAACCCACACATGAACTGAGAGAACATGCAGACTCCACCTAGAAAGTCCCCCGGGCCGGGATTTAAACTGGGCCAACCAGCTCACTGAGAGGCAGCAGCTCTACCAACTGCACCACCGTGCTGCCCTTTGACTGGTTTTGATTTAGAGAAATTTAACTTATTTCTGACCAAGTTTACGAGCTAATGGATAGTCCAAGCAAGGTAAAGATGAAAGTCAGTTGCTGCTATCTAAAATCAATTGCAGTATCAGAAATGTCATAGTGGTTGGTGAGAACACCAATTTTCATGTACATCAGTGTTAATTTTCCATTGCACAGATACTGGAGAGATTTTGATGGTCATTTGCAAATGGAGGAAGTGGGTAAAGATAATGGGTGGATGGAAGAATGGATGGATTTGCAAGTGCAGATATGACAACAGTGGTGAGCTGTTGAATTTCCTGTGTCCCCTGGAGCACTTCCTGCAGGAATATCATAATATTCTGCCAGAATACCTATGTAATGCAAAATTGATGGCCATGTAAAGGTTTTATAGCCTTAACATTAATCACTGACAGCACGGTGGTGCAGTTAGTAGAGCTGCCGCCTCTCAGCAAGAAGGTGCCCGGTTCAAATCCCGGACTGGGGTCTTTCTGGGTGGAGTTTGCATGTTCTCTCAGTGCATGGGTGGGTTTCCTTTTCTCCCACAGACCAAAAATATGCATGTTAGACAGATTAGTAACTCTAAATTGTCCAAAGGTGTGAGTGAGAGAGTGAATGGTAGTTTGTCTCGTTTGTCTCTATGATGGACTGAGACCTGTGCAGGGTGTCCTCTGCCTCTCACACAGTGACAGCTGAACATAGGCACCAGTGACTCCCGTGACCCGAAAAGGAAGAAGCGGGTAAAGATAATGGATGGATGGATGGATGGATGGATGGATGGATGGATGGATGGATGGATGGATGGATGGATGGATGGATGGATGGATAAATCAATAAATGTAGGTATTACAGAAGTTTGTGTGATAAACAGAAGATTTAACAAAAAAAGACCCCACTACATTTCACAGCTTTATAACATTATAGCTTTTAAGTGGAAGTTTGCTGCATTGTAGAGGTGAAACAATTCAAGCAACAGTATTACAAAGATATCTACCATCTGATTAAGATGCTACAAACACCTTTTTTCTCATGTAAGTCTGAAGATGCAGATGTATCAGAGCTTATTTCTCTTGCAAAAGGTACAATTAGGTATAGTTAACATGAAAAACATCATGAGTGAAGGTTAACAGGAACAAAATTGTGTTTGAGCATATATAAAATTATTATAATAAGGGTATATGAGCGTTGCAGAAAACTGGAGAAGACCTTTAATATTTCAATAATCATGACAGGAGTTGATGTGAAATAAACTGTACTTTGTCTCCTTGGCCAGTTTGTAGTGGTCAGCGGTCCACGTCCAGCAGACTAGATTGGATTTATTGCTACCGGGCCAAAGGTAGCAAATACATGCAATTTAAAGGTGAAGATGGATGCCATTATCAGTAGATGGATTTTGTGCCCATCACGAGGGGCAATCACATGGAATAGATTGACACTGCAAGCAATAATTTTATATTAGTTTTATATATCCTAAGCAGACAATTCACCTACAAAATGGCAAAACAGGAAGCAGTTGAACCAAGCTGCTCTCCCGGAGATAACTTTGGACAGAAACACATTTTTTTTAATCACTTTGAACGAGATAATCAAATAATCAAACTGGTCAAACTACGGCTATTGTGGTTATACATGAACCCTCAGCATCACAAGAGGTTTCACTCAGTAAAAAAAAAGGAATATCTTTATCTCGTCTGCGGGGTGGACCGAGGCTTCCTGAGAGTCCTCAGAGAGATGAGATGAGGTTATGAGGGGTCATGTAGAACAGCTCAGTGTGACAACAAATCAGGGGCCACCCCTCTGGTCTCAGTCACGTGAAACAAAAGGAAACCCGCAGATGAAAACATAAACCTCCACAGCAGTTTGTCTTTTTTTTTTTATAGGGTTAACAAAGGAAAGACTCACTAAAATAATGGGATCTTTGTAAGGAACTTTACTTGCTAAATTTGAATTCTCTACTAATTTCTCAGAAAAATAAAGAAAAATATGTGTTTTAAATTATTTGGTAATAGATTTTTAATGTTCATTTGTCTATGCCCCAAAGGCTTGGATCTTTGACATTTGAAATAATTGTTGTTCGGAGGATCATCACCAGGGGAGGGTTGTGAATAGCGCAGGGACGATTTGAGTAAATGACTGTGTCAGCCTGTTTATTTGTAACATGATTGCCTCGGGTGCTGCCACAGGACAGCCATTAAAGAGTCTGGCCATAAAGAGATGGAAAGAAAAGCCCAGCGATCACCCAAAAGTTAGCACTTAATGTGACAACTTATCAGACAAAAGCTCCCCCATGGAGAAAGGAAAAATGAGAGGGAGAGGAGGAACGGAGGAAGATAATATTGCCCACTGATAGAATAATAAAACATGGGGAAGTGGAGGAAACTGCCTCATAATTATCTGAAGTGGCTGTAGTGTCAAATATCACGTCTATTCAAAATATCAAGCATTGCCCCATATGTTTTAGCATGTTGCACAATGATGCCCAAATAGTGTGGGCCTGAGGGGACGCAGGGAGCAGGGGACGTCCAGCGCTGTATTTAATTAGATGTCTCGGAGGCCTCGCGCCTGTGGCGAAGACTGAATGTGAGTGAAGGGCTTATGATTTCTGTAAGAGCTGCTAAATAAACACAGCTGGTCCCAGTGGAGCTGGAATTATAAGAGGGTGCACGTCACTCCAAGGATTTAAGTACAGCAAGAAGATGTTATTATTTTTTAGATACTAAAGGAGAACGGTACCAGTAGGAGTGTGTTTGAAGTTTTTTGAAGACTGTCACACATTTCATTTATTTTAAAGTGCTGCTACTAAACAGTTTTATTTTCAATATTATAAAAGTCATGTTTATTATGGTTATAGAAAAAATGATATGCATTTTTAGTTACTGAATAGAAGTAACATTTACAAATAATAAAGCTACATCTAAGTTAAGGCAGGTTTTCTGTAAGGAAAAAAAAATCAAATTTAACAAAAAAAATATGTATGTATTTATTTATTTATTTATTTATTTATTTATTTATTTATTTATTTATTTATTTATTTATTTATTTATTT
>JARVLU010001073.1:19400271-19415756 GCA_031762415.1 Simpsonichthys santanae | reverse complement strand
GGAGGAAGAGGTACACAGGTAGACTACATTCTGTGTACTTTGTATAAGAGTAAACCTGAGGGAGATTGGAGACTGTAAGGTTGTGGCAGGGGAGAGCTTGGCCAGATAGCACTGAATGGCAGTGTGTAGAATTACATTTAAATTCAAGTTCAAGAATCTTTATCATCCCCAAGGAGCAATTTGTTTCACAGTCAGTAAACACATGAAACATCCATACTAGACATTATGACACTAAAATAACAGTACAGAAATCACCACTGTTCATGGAGAAACCTGATCACTACAGAGATAAATTAATTTTTTATCCTGTTCACCCTACATCTAGGCAATAGGTACCTGCGTCCGGATGGAAGCAACATGAACTCACCATAGAGTGTGTGATCTGGATCTGCCAGAACCAGCCTGGCCTTGTTCAGTGACTTCACCTTATGTAGGTCATTGAGGTCCTGTAGGGCTTTACCAGCAATTTTGCTGCACATCCCGACAGTCCCCAAGAATTTGTTCCTCTTCTTACATTGTGAAAATCCAAACCAGCAGATGAAGGTAAAAGCTAAAAGAGACTCGATAAAACATGAATAAAACATTCTAATAAAAGCAGAATCAACACTAAAACCACAGAGTTTCCAATAAAAATACATTCTCTGATGTGCCTTCTTACAAAGTGAGTTCACATATTTTCAAGTACTTGGGGTCCACTGTTCAGGAAAATGATAAAGAGGTGAAAAGTGGAGTTCAGGCAGGATGGAGTGGATGGAGAAAAGTTTCAAGAGTGATTTGTGACAAAAGAGTGTCAGCAAAGGTCAAAGGATTTTTTTTTTAATACTTTGTAAAATAGTGGTGATACCAGCTATGATGTATGATCTGGAGACAATGGCATTGACAAAAAGACAGGATAAAGAACTGGAAGTAGCAACAATGAAGATATTGAGGTTCTCCTTGGGAGCAAAAAAGATGAAGAAGATTAGGAATGACATCATCAAAGGTACAGCACAGGTTGAAGGAGTGGGAGATAAAGTTAAAGGCCATACTGAGATGGTTTGGACATGTCCAGAGGAGGGACAGTGGGTTTATTGGTATAAGGGGGTTAGAAATGAAGTTGCCAGGCAAAAGACAAAAAGGAAAGCTAAAGAGGAGATATACTGATCCAGTTAGACAGGACATGGATGCAGTTGGATTTAGTACAGAGGATGCTGAGGACAGATTAAGAATGAGGAGGATGACTCACTGAGACAACCCCTGAAGAGAGAAAAGCCAAAAGAAGAAGTAGAATGAGACATCTATAAATCTACTAAGAGCAGGCCCAAGAAGGATAATAGTGAGAGTGATATCTGTGACCACTCTGAAGGAGTTACACGGTTCAGCAGGTGAGGTGGGACAGACTGTCCATACAACACAGTTCTTTTGTCCTCCAGGATTTTCCTATAGTTTACAGCCAATTGTATTGACCCTGACTGACTTATATTACAAATAAAATGCTAAAACAATCAAGAAGGTGAATACTTTTTTATAGGCAACGTTATCTTGTCTTGCCCAGTCTACTCTGGATAATACTGGTTGGTTACCCCAGAAAACAAAATAAAACTAAATGTAGCTCAATTGTCAAATAAACTGATACCTGACTGAGGGTAGGACATATTTTGAAAATTAAAATTTAAACGTTATTTTATTTATCATTTTAATTAATTTACAAACTGAGCAGTCTTGAAGACGAAAATGAAAATGCAGTTTGGATTATTCATTTTAAATTTTATTTATGAGTCAAAACATGCAGCTTTATTTTGAAACTAAAAAGCATTTCTATTAATCCATTTTAATTTGAAATATGAGACTTTCCTGCTTCCATAGAGGGTAAGTATTTAACACCGTATGAATCTTTGCAGGTTACAAGCAATAAACAGGTTCAAGTTCAGTATTTAATATTCTAAATTATTCAGACTTCATGAGTACAACTAGGACATTAAAAATGATGTGCACGTACATACAGATGATTTCATTTTGTATCTACATATGCTTCTATTTCTTAACAAAAAATGGGTGATTTAGCATTTCCCTAAACTAACAGATATGTTGTCTTAGTTCCAGGGTGTGTTAATTTGAAGTAAAACATAAATGTTTGATTCCTGGTATATGGTTTGTATTAAGGTTCACACCTATGTCAACATCTAGCAGGACCTAAAATTTATTCTGCTTGTATTTGTTTTAGAGGAAGGGTATTGCTGTACCAACAGGCTTTATTCCCCTCACTGGTTGGCTAGTTGATTTTTTTTTAACCTTTTGAATCTATAAAAGGGTAGAACGGTACAAAAAGATTTTCACATAGCCACTTAATAAGTGGGTGTTTTGAGTTTTTCCTCCCTGTTTAAATTATTGCATTTGCATCATTTACAAAGTAGTTTAAATGTTTAAATAATTTATAGTAGAACGTGTTTTTTTCTCATACAGCCATGGGGAACGTGTTGCTGTTTTATGTGTTGGGGGCTTTACTGAGTTGTAAGTAGAACTTAAATTTTACATTTTTAATTTGTGAACAATCAAGTTGTTGTTTTTTGTGTGTAAGTTTAACAAAAAAAAAAAAAAGTTAAATGAATCATTCTATTCATTGCGTATTTGTTTGCCAATGAGCCAATCAGTTTTTAAAAATATATTTGCTACCATGTATATAGTCAAATTAGCATGTGGCTTATTGTGTGCTGTAACTATCTAAAAGACTTTTAAAAAGGGATGTGATGAGGAGCATTCAAATCATTATAGGCAAGAATTCATCCCTGTTTCTTCTTCCTTTTGAAATGGAGGTCTTTTGTCATTTTTTTGTCATATTGTTTTGGGCTATCCAAGAAGTCTTGCACACTTTTTAATTGCATGTTTATAAACTCTTTCATCGTCCTGACACAAATGGTGCCATTTTCTGTATTATTTCAGCATCCTTAAAACGTGTGAAGCCTAGTGTATCAATTATTTTATGAACACTTAAACAAAAGCCCTTCTTTGAATCTCCCATTTTTCACTTCTCATTTTTCAGGTCCATCCAGCGCTGGTTGGGTGGGAAGGGAGTTTGCTGTGTCATTCATGCTGAATTATGCACCACGCTATGATAATCCTAGCTTTCAGCTGTATATCACTGCTGTTCAGACCAATACTCAAGTGACCGTGCAAGTGCCTTCCTTAAAGTTTAAAGAAGAGAAAACTCTGAAGGCTGGTGAAGGGGTTAACATCAAGGTCCCGACAGCTGTAGAGATGTACGACACCACAAAATCTCCAAACACTGTGCGCATTGAAGCCTCCGCAGATGTGTCTGTGACGTCCTTGAGCTACAAGCAGTACACAACAGACACCTCTGTGGTGTATCCAACCACAGAATGGGGTACAGAATACTTCATCTTCACTCCGTCTGGGACACCCTACGGCTCCTATAAAGAGTTTGCTGTGATCAATGGAAAAGACAACAACAGGGTGGAGATATTCCCAGAATCAACAATCGAGTTCCAGGGTCGTGTCTATGAAAAAGGCAGTAAATTGGAAATTGATCTGCAGCCGTATGAAAGCGTGCAACTACAGAGCAAGTACGACCTGTCTGGGAGCATAGTTTCCTCCCGGCTTCCAGTCGCTGTGTTCACTGGTCACACATGTACATGGCGTTTTTCAAAGTGCAACCATGTTTATGAGCAGCTCCTTCCAACAAGAAATTGGGGGACCAGCTTCATTGTGCCCCCTCTGAGCTTCCAGAAGAATTATGATACTGTTTACCTCCAGGCCTCCCAACCCACTCGGGTCACTGTCAACCAAGGCAACCAAAAATTTGATTTCAGCTTCTCCAGGGGGCAGATAAAGGAGCTCAACTACCATATTCCTGAAACCTTGTTCATTCAGTCTGACCGTGGCATCCAGGTCCTCCTGCTCTTCAATGGCGTCGATAATGGCTTTCTCCAATACTATGACCCCTTTTTATTGACCATTATGCCCACAGATCGCTTCTGCTCATCCTACTCACTTGGAGGTATTGATGGCTTTGACAATAAAGCTCTGATTGTGGCAAAAAACAGTGCAATGGAAACACTGCGTTTGGACAATGGTAATCTGCCAAAAGATGTTCAGTGGAAAAACATTGCAGGGACGGATTTCTCCTGGACAGAGATGTCCTACAAACAAGCCCCTGGCAATGACGTTCACTCTTTGTCCAGCTCTGGTTCCAGCTTTGGTCTCTACAGCATAGGAGTCAGTCAGATGAATGGTTATGGTGCTGCAGGGCACTGTACACAACCAGGTAACATGCTCATTCCATCAACACAAATATTTTGTATTAATAAACTCTGTGTTAACTGTACATTGTTTTGTCAGGAAGTGGATCTCTGTCCTGCAGCAGTATCACCTGCAGTCCTAATGAAGTGTGTGAAATGAATAGTGGGTATCCTTCCTGTGTCTCCAAACCTGTGAAACCAAGGTTTGGTACCTGCTGGGCCATGGGTGATCCCCACTACAATACCTTTGATGGAAAACGCTATGACTTTATGGGCACTTGTGCCTATGTCATTGCTAAAAAGTGTGGAGACAGCAGTCTTCCAGCCTTTGAAGTCCTAGCTGTAAATGAAAACAGGGGAAGCAGCAAAGTGTCATATGTTGGCCAGGTCATTATAAAGGTGTATGACCTCACAATCACAGTGGTTCGGTCTGAGAATGGTCGTGTGCGAGTAAGTGTTCAACATGTGTCAAACTTAACAGACTTTTTAGTTTTACTCAATTGTGTAACATATAAAAATGTATTGTGTTTTTGTTTCTGCAGATTGACAATAGTTTGTGGAGTTTGCCTATCGTTCTGAGCAATGCCAAATTAAACATATTTCAGAGTGGTCGCTCTGCAGTTATAGAGACCAGTTTTGGTCTCACAATTCGTTATGACTGGGACCATAATCTTGTAGTATCTCTGTCTGACAGTTACGCTAGTAAGACCTGTGGACTCTGTGGAAACTTCAATGGCAACCCCAACGATGATTTTGCCACACCCTCTGGAGTTCAGGCTGGTGAGGTTGTGGCTTTTGGGAGCAGCTGGAAGGTGCCAGACATGGGGACAGATCCTCAGTGCAGAGATGACTGTGTGGGTGGGTGTGGCAGCTGCGATAACAATATGATGAATAAGTATGAGGGTATTGCATTTTGCGGGCTCATCACAAAAGAAAATGGTCCATTTAGCAAGTGTCATCCAGTTGTTAACACACAAGCATACGTAGAAAGCTGTAAATATGACTTGTGCATGGGAGGTGGTCTTCGACAATTTCTCTGCAATGCCCTGGAAGCTTACGTTGATGCCTGTCAGGATGCTGGGATCCAAGTTCAAGACTGGAGGACGATGGCAAAATGCTGTAAGAAACAAAAACTGAACTGATTATAAAAATTGTATTTATCATAGAAACAAATTCAGCCTGCTTTATTTTCTAAAACAATTGTTTTATTCTTCCTCCAGATGCTAAATGTCCTGCCAATAGCCACTATGAGCTCTGTGGAAATGCCTGCCCTGCCACTTGTTCTGACCCCAATGCCCCCTCTAAATGCAAACGCCCCTGTGTGGAAACCTGCACCTGTGATAAAGACTTTGTTTTAAGCGGAGACAAATGTGTTCCTGCCGCTAAGTGTGGTTGTACCTATGAGGGTCGATACATTCCTGCTGGGGAGGCGTTCTGGGCTGACCAGAATTGCAAGCAATGGTGCAAATGTGTCCCAGGAAGCAGAAGTGTGGAGTGCCAAAATAAAGGCTGTGGAGAAAGTCAGCAATGTAAGGTGGTCAATGGCATAAGAAAATGTCAGCCCATGTCGTTCAGTACCTGCCAGGCCACCGGTGATCCCCATTATGTGACCTTTGACAAGGAGAAGTTTGACTTCCAGGGCACATGTGTGTACCAACTTGCTGGACTCTGCTCCAAGGACCCAGAGTTGGTGCCCTTTGAAGTCAGGGTGCAGAATGAGAACCGTGCCAACAAGGCGGTTGCCTACACTAAACTAGTAGAGATCAAAGTGTACTCCGTTAGCATTGTCATAACAAATACACATAAAGGCTCGATTATGGTAAGATTATAACATTTTAGCACACTTTAATTCTGCTTTAAAACTTTGTGACCTCCACTGAGCTTTCTCCTCAGGTAAACGATGAGCTGGTCAACCTGCCTGTCAGTCTTAACGAGGGGCAGGTGTCTGTGTATAAGAGTGGCTGGTTTGCTGTCGTCACCACAGATTTTGGCCTAAAAGTCACTTTCAACTGGGAAAGCGCTGTCTTTGTGACACTGCCAAGCAGCTACAAGGGAGCAGTCTGTGGCCTCTGTGGTAACTACAACGGGATACCCCAGGATGATCTGACTCCAAGAAATGGCAACAAACCTGTCAAGCCTACAGACTTTGGTACCAGTTGGCGAGTGGCGGAGATTCCAGGCTGTGTTGAGGGCTGTAAAGGAGTGTGTCCTAATTGTGACATTACCGAAAAGGTTCAATACGAAAAGAAAGAATTTTGTGGCATGATCAGTGACCCCAAAGGGCCTTTCCGCGAGTGTCATGCCAAGCTGGATCCAGCTGGTTATTTTCAAGACTGCGTTTATGATGTGTGCCTGTATAAGGGCAGGAAGGATGTGTTGTGTCAAGCTATTACATCATACACATCTGCCTGCCAAGGAGTGGGGGCAACAGTATACAGCTGGAGGACCAGTCAGTTCTGTGGTGAATAGTGCTCACTTAAATACTCCTATAGGATAAACAATAAACAGTAATCTGTTAGTTTATGCACATCCTCTTCTGTGGATTAATCTTTTTGCTTGTGATGTTAACGATTTATTGAATTTTGTTCCTTGTGTGCAGCTGTTAAATGTCTCATTAACAGCCACTATGAAGTCTGCGCGACTGCCTGTCCTGCAACATGCAACAGTCTGGCTCCTTCCGGGGGTTGTGGAGCTTTTTGTCAGGAGGGTTGCTCCTGCAATGAAGGTTTTATCCTCAGTGGAGATCTCTGCGTCCCCTTCTCGCAGTGTGGCTGTAGCTACAATGACCGCTACTACCGTGTCGGTGAAGTGTTTTATCCCAGTGGGCAATGTCAGGAAGAATGCAAGTGTGCAGAGGATGGAGAGGTAAATAAATCAAATGTAAAATAAATTAAAAAAAAGGTATGGCTAAGAATGAATGGAAAATTATTTGCCCATCTCCTGTGCTGTTTTCTCAGGTTGTATGCAAGAAGTTTACATGTGGCCCTAATGAGAAGTGCAAGCTAGAAAATGGAATCCAGAAATGTTTCCCTGTTGGTAAAGGGGTGTGCCAGGCCTCTGGTGACCCTCATTACCTTTCGTTTGATGGGCAAAAATTTGACTTCCAGGGCACATGCACCTACACTCTCTCTAAAAGCTGTGGGCTGGAAGGTACGCACCTGGAGGCCTTTTCTGTCCAGGTGGAAAATGTGCAGTGGGACCAAATGAGGGGAAAGAAAAAAGTTTCAGTCACCAGGTTGGTTGCAGTGGAGGTCTACGGTTTCACTCTTATCATGAGAACAAAAATGCAAGGAGTGCTGGTGAGTGACAACTTTTGGTAAAAGAACATTCACTTGAATGTTTTGTTTTATTATTTTCTAATTAAAAACTCTGATTTTGTTTAGGTAAATGGAGTATTCCATAACCTTCCTCTGAATCTTAATGAGAAAGCAGTTCAAGTTAATCAAGAAGGAAGACATTTTGTTATCAAAACTAATTTTGACCTGATCATAACCTACGACTTGGTCTATCATGTAACGGTCACAGTGCCCGGTAATTACCGTGAAAAGGTTTGTGGCCTCTGTGGCAACTTCAACGGGAACAATAAAGATGACTTCCAGATGTCCAACAACAAACTCGCCACCAACGTCAACGACTTTGGGGGATCATGGAAGGTCACCATTCCTAATGTGGTGTGTGAAAATGGCTGCGAAGGGAACAACTGTCCCAACTGTGACCCAGCTCAAAAGGCTGTGTTTTCCAAGTCCACTTACTGTGGTGTTATAACAGAACCTAAAGGTCCGTTTGCAGGCTGTCACAGCAAGCTCAGCCCCCAGCCATACTTTGATGACTGTGTGTTTGATCTGTGTGCTTCCAATGGAGATGGAGACGTGCTCTGTGACAGTGTAGCAGCTTATGCCTATAACTGTCACTTAGCAGGAATGGATGTCAACAGCTGGAGGACTCCATCTTTCTGCCGTAAGTTTTATAACTGAAATTTTTTTTAATTATTTGTTTTGTAAAGCTTTCTCATTCTGTGTTCTAATGTCTCTGTGCAATAGCCATGAAATGCCCCTCCAATAGTCACTATGAGCTGTGTCCTGAAAACTGTGCTGCTTCCTGCCCCGGCCTCACAGAGGTTGCGGACTGCCCCACCGGCTGTGCAGAAGGCTGTGAATGTGATGCAGGCTTCCTGTTCGATGGACAAACATGTGTCAGAGAAACTGAATGTGGCTGCTATGATAAAGGAAAAACATACAAGGTACAATTCAGTTCTTCTGTTTGTGGGGGCTGGAACACATTTTCATACAGTTTTTACTTCTTCTACTGTAGTGCACATGATAACTAAAATGTATTGCCTGCCTCCCAAAGGCCCTTCACAAAGTGATATATAGCATGCGCATATGCCAATGAATGGAAAAAAAAAAAAAAGGCAAACACGCTGGTGTAAGTCACATAAGTTAGTTGTAAATTTCAAATAAGTTGCCAGCACACTGATGCACAATGGCATAAGTTGCCAATATTGTCCAAAAATTTGGGGCATGCACATAATTTCTGACATACACCAACATGTTGCTGATAAGGTAGGCACAAGTTACAGGTGTGCAACAGGTACGTTATGCATAAGTTCATGCATGTTACATGTAAGTTACTTATAAGTTTACATACATGAGACACCATCAGGGTAATTGTGGAGTGTATGCAAATCTTATTTCTAATTTATGAGTAATTTACTTTAAACTTGTATGTAACTTGTATCAGGCATTTTACTTAAAGGTTAATGCACCTAGTTTCAAAGGGTAGGGGGAGTTAGGTGTGCAAGAGGCATGTGTGTGGGTGAGACAGAGGAGGAGTGCAAAGTGCAAAGTTGTAGAGCATTGTGAGTGAGCTTGGCTAAAATTGAGTTCATTGTGAGTTGCAGCTGTGACAGCAGCTTGTGTTTATTTTTTTTTTATGTTTAATTTTTTTTTCTGTATAGTGACGTATTTAACATATAGCTGACAAACTTGGACATTATTGAACATGTTTGTAACATACAGCATGCGTATTTGCTAGTGTTTTGGAGGGTCCATCTATATATAGGGTGCAAATGATGAGCTCCTGCTAGATCCATGAAGTGTAGAGGTCCACAACCATCACTACAAAGGTGAAGGATATTGTTGAGCTTCCTGGATCACAGATTTGTTTTATTTCTTCTGAGGCATGTCTATCAATACAAAATTAAAGACTGGGGGTGCAGAGAGATGCCCTTTTGGAGAAGTTACTCATATGTTAAACAGATGTTATACAGTATATGCATGCAACTCATTAGCAATACTGTGCATGTCCTAAAGAGGCTTACAATTGTTTTTTTGTTTTTTTTTCATGTTCCATGTCAGTGTTGAACAAAAGTTTTATACATTGCATAGGAGTCTAAAATGTTGTAGTTTGACAGGGCCTTAAAGCAGAATGCAATGTTTTTACATCTTTGTCTAATCTGAAAACACACAAACATTGTTGGCCCTAACACATACTCTGAGCTCTAACCAATGACTCAGAAATTTTGTTTAAACTAGCATTAACTGTTCGGAGTCAACCTTGTGTTAGCAAAATATCTCATGTACCAGTGTATGTTTATTAAAAAAATAATAATAATAATTTGTTGCACAACTATAAATCATTACATTTTGGAGTCAACTCAGTCCATACTGACCACCACAGCTAATCTGCATTAATAATCACAAGAATCACTGACTCGGTCCGTTTTATAGATACAGAGCTAACAATAGGTGTGGTGTTATCTGAGTTGTTCACAACAACACATGCTGAGTGTTAGCATTTGATATCAGTGACATTGTGCACAATTGACCTAAACTGCCATATCATTTTTCATCATAATATTTTAGTTTACCTGTCCATAATGTGCTGGTCAATATGCATTTCTTAAGGAAATGCAATGCCTTTCATTTAAATAAAACACTATTAGAATTGGACTTCAACTTATTAAATAAGCTGAACTCTTTTCCAGTTTTGTCCTTTATTGTCTTATCATTTAAATACCCTGATGCATGCTCAATAATCCAGGTAGAAAAATCTAAAAAAGCTAAGTCTGGTCCTCTGGACATTCAAAAAAACAAAACAAAACAAAGCAAAAAAAAAAATTGTAGAAACGTTTCGTCTTTCGTCCGAAAGACTTCCTCAGTGAGGATTTTTTTTTGCTTTGTTTTGTTTTGTTTTTTTGAATGTCCAGAGGACCAGACTTAGCTTTTTTAGACTTATCATTTAAAGTTTTTATCAACTTGCTTTGTCACCAGCCTGGCGAAGTTGTATATGAGGAGGATTGCAACACAAAGTGCACCTGTAATCCAGCAACAGGCCTCACTTGTGAAAAACACACCTGTCCCACAAGCACCAAGTGCATGATCAAGAATGGAATAAAAGGATGCTACAATACAGGCAAAGCATACCATATATTTTTACACACTAATTTTATAAACTTAAAATTATATTAATTAACGAGAAATTCATGTAATTACAACATTTCTTGTGCAGACCCCTGCAAAGATGCCAAGTGTCGTGTTCAAGAAACATGTCGTTTGGACAACGGTGAGGCTGTGTGCATCCCTAAATACACAGGCACCTGCTGGGCTTGGGGTGACCCCCACTATCATACATTCGATGGCCTGAACTTTGACTTCCAAGGAACATGCAAGTACGTCATTTCAAAGACCTGTGGGAACCTGGACGGTCTAGTGCCATTCTCTGTTACTGAGAGGAATGATAACAGAGGAAACACAGCCGTTTCCTACGTCAGGGAGGTTGATGTGCTCGTGTATGGGTACACCATCACGATTCGAAAGAACCAAGTCGGTCGAGTCACGGTAAGACTTTAGACTATCGTTTGTCATCTTTCAGTGTTCACAATGTTTAAATAGCGCTGATCTGTGCTTATCAGGTGAATGGGGAGCTGCTGAATCTTCCTGTAAATCTGGGTGATGGTGAAGTGTCCGTGCTTCAAAAAGGACCCACCGCCGAGGTTGTGGCTGATTTTGGCCTGATTGTCTCGTATGATTACAACTGGCATCTGGTCATTAAGCTTCCCAGTAGCTACTACGGCAGTGTCTGTGGTCTGTGTGGCAACTTCAATGGCAACACAGGTGACGAACTTCAGAATCCTGCTGGTAATGCTATTTCTTCAGTGATGGAATGGGCCAAGAGCTGGCAAACACCCGATCAGGACAAGGACTATCCGTGCTGGGACAGTTGTGAAAAAAACTGTCCGACCTGCGACGACAACGAGAGGAAACTCTATGAGACCCAGGCCTTCTGTGGTGCCCTAGCAGCCAAGACCAACAACGTGTTTAGGACTTGTAATGAAAAACTGGATCCCCAGGCCTTCATGAACAGCTGTGTGTACGACATGTGTTTCAATAAAGGGGACAAAAAAATGCTGTGCCAAGCACTGGACTCTTACAGTAAACAGTGCCGTGCACAAGGAGTGATAATTAAGGACTGGAGACAGACATTTGGCTGTCGTAAGTATTTTCCAACCATTTTTTGCTCCAGGTAAATGTTCACATTGATCTCTGTTTAATGCCGGTCCACATTTTATTTACATTCAGCAATGAACTGTCAGCGCAACAGCCACTATGAAGACTGTGCCAACCCTTGCCAGCCGTCCTGCCCATTCCCTGAGGAACAGCAGAAGTGCACAGATACATGTATAGAGGCCTGTGTGTGTGATAAAGGTTATGTCCTCAGCGCTGGTGACTGTGTGCCTGCTAAGACATGCGGCTGCTCTTACCAGGGCCGCTACTACAAGCCAGGACAACAGTTCTGGGCTGATGAGGCGTGTGGTCGCCTGTGCGTCTGTGACACAAGTCTGGGTATGGTGACATGTCGCGAGGCCTCCTGCTCCGCCAATGAGAAATGCACCACAGTAGATGGGGAGCGCACCTGCCAACCCATCAGTTACACCTCATGCACGGCCTCAGGCGACCCACACTATCATACATTCGATGGTCGCAAATTTGACTTCCAAGGCACATGTGTTTATCAGCTGGCTGGCCTTTGCTCTGAGAAGCCAGAGTTGGTGCCATTCAAAGTGACGGTACAGAATGACAACCGAGGAAACAAGGCTGTGTCCTACACAAAGACTGTCACAATTTCCATTTATGATGCTGCTCTCATAGTCAGCAGAGAATACCCCTACAAGGTCTTGGTAAGTATTGTTGTGAAGCTATGGGCGATGCAGCAAAGATTAATCTGCTTCTAAAGGACATATACTGTATAGAAAGATGAATATTGAGACAGCTTCACACAGGATTGAAAAGAAAAACAGGATGAAAAAAATTTCAACCTGATTAAAATGGGTGGATCATTTCTTTTGTGACTGTGCTAATTTTGTCATTCCACATCTTCTGTTGTGTACACTTTAAATTGCACATTAAAATTTAATCCAGACAGTCTTAATTAAGCTTAAATTTGACTGCACATGCAAATGGATTAGCAAAGCCAGCAAAATTATTAAAACCATTATCCTCAGTAAATATTTCGCTCATTCTCTGCTCTTCAGCTCAACGGGCAGCTCGCTTCATTGCCTCTGGATTATAATAATGGGCTCAAAGTGTTTCGAAGTGGCAGTACAGCTGTAGTGGAGACAGCAGCTGGAATCACTGTGAGCTTCGACTGGGAGAGCACAGTGAGAGTCACACTGCCCAGCACCTACCAGGGTGCGGTCTGCGGCCTGTGTGGCAACTACAACGGGAATACCCAAGATGACTTGACCATGCAGAATGGCAAACCTGCTCCTGATGGATCCAAGCTGGGGGACAGCTGGCAGGTGGCCATAGCACCAGGTTGTTCATCAGTCTGCCAGGGGCCGTGGTGCCAGGCCTGTTCAGACTCCCAGAAGAAGGTGTATGAGGCGACAAAATACTGCAGCCTCATTGGTGACAAAGAGGGGCCTTTCAGAGGGTGTCATGAACATGTAGAACCTGCTCCTTACATGGAGGACTGCGTTTATGATGTTTGCCAATACCACGGACATCGTGGATCAGTGTGTGATGCTTTGGAAGTGTATGCATCTGCCTGTCAGAGCAGAGGAGTGGCTATACAATCCTGGAGAACAGAATCATTCTGCCGTGAGTTTAACTGTTTACTCTGATTTAAATTGCTTTTTTTTTTATTATTGCCTGCTATAACAAAACAGGTGGTGATGTAATCATATGCGTGTGTGCATACATCTACAAATGATTTTCTTTCAAAGTCCTCCCAATTTTAATAGTCACGAAAGTCAATTGACATTAATGAACAAAAAAAAAATCTAACTTACCTGTAGTCAACTTCAGATATTAAGTTAAAATTTGGTCTCGCAGTAGCTGAGTCATCCCACCACATAGACAGAATGCCCAAATATGGTAAAAGCTGGCATGCAAAGCAGTTTTACAATTAATTTAATTAAGAATATTAGTGCAATTTTTCATTTGTTCCTACCTTATCCCACAGCAATGGTATGCCCCGCTAACAGCCATTACACCTTGTGTGCCACGGGCTGCCCATCAACTTGTGCTACCTTGGCTTCATTTGCCACCACCTGCCAAAGGCACTGCATAGAGGCCTGTGAATGTGACCAAGGCTACCTGTTGAGTGGGGATACCTGCGTGCCTGTGAGAGAGTGTGGATGCTCCTATAATGGCCAGTACTACAAGAAAGGTGACTTTTTCTATCCTGAAGACAAGTGCATGGAGAAATGCACTTGCGGAGAGAATGGGGCTATAACTTGCCAGAAGGTCAACTGTCGTCCAGGAGAAGTTTGTAAGCTTGTGAATGGAGTTAAAGGATGCCACCCAGAAGGGGAAGGAAAGTGTGTGGCTTCTGGTGATCCACATTACATTTCCTTTGATGGGAGGAAGTTTGACTTCCAGGGTACTTGTGTGTATGTTTTGGCCAAGGTGTGCAATGATGACAACGGACAGCTCCCATCTTTTACAGTCACTCAGGGCAATGAAAAGTATGGTAATGGAAAAGTGGCTGTGACAAAGTCAATTGCAGTGACAGTCTATGGTTATGTGATTTACATCCAGCAGCGACTGCCATGGAAAGTCATTGTGAGTTGAACACTTTCATGCAAAGCACTTGTTCATGATTATATCTCCTCACAAACGTTCTCACAGTCACAATCTCATACTTTTGTCTTTCAGGTGAATGACGAACTGTTCAACCTTCCTCTCTCACTAGAGGGGGGCCGTCTCACAGTTACACAAGAAGGTCACAATATAAAAGTCCAAACTGAGTTCGGACTCAAAGTCCTCTATGACACAGTGTACTATGTTGAGGTGATTGTTCCTTCTACATACCAGGAGAGAATGTGCGGCCTTTGTGGTGACTACAACAAAAAAGACAGCGATGATTTCCAACTTCCTGGGGGAAAACAAACTAACAACATAGATCAGTTTGGGAGTGCATGGGTGCTGGACCTGCCTGGGTATGTGTGTGGTGGCTGTGGAGGAGAGTGTCCAGTGTGTGATCCGGCCAAGGCTACTCTGTATGGAACGCCTGAATACTGTGGCGTTATTAGTGCACCTAACGGGCCTTTCAAAGCCTGCCACAGTAAAATCAATCCTGCAGCATACATGTCTCATTGTGTGTTTGATATTTGTGCTGTGGATGGCAACAAGAACACTCTGTGTGACAGCGTGCAGGCCTACGCACTGGCCTGCCAGAGCGAAGGAATTCAAATCCAGCCATGGAGGAGCAACTCCTTCTGTCGTAGGTTCCACTCAGCTGTATCAATATTACAGTGTGTTTTGCACAGGTTTCCTGCACTTGTTTTCAATATGCAAATGTTGTCCCATTTCAGCTGCTTCCTGCCCTCTGAACAGTCACTATGAAATGTGTGCTGACACTTGTGCTGGGACATGTGCCAGCTTCATTCAACAAGTTACCTGCTCTGAAAGATGCTTTGAAGGATGCCAATGTGATGCTGGCTTTGTTTTTGATGGCATCCAGTGTGTTCCTTTTGAAAACTGTGGGTGTGTGCACAACAACAGATATCTGACGGTAAAGATTTCACTAATGTCTCTTGTTCTTAGATCAATAATAAATAAACCTAGAATTCCTTGAAGGAATGCATGTCATCCACAAGCTTGCAGGCCAAAGTTTTAAACAAAGTTTAAGTACAGTATTTGGCTTTAAGCAACTCCCATAAAATGTTAGTTCAGAGTCAGAGAATCTTTATTGTCATTTGCACCACATGTGGTACATGTGATGAAACGAAATTATGTACACAGG
>JARVLU010001073.1:19330836-19340909 GCA_031762415.1 Simpsonichthys santanae | reverse complement strand
TTAGCAGTGACAAATAATAAATGCGCCTTGTACACCAAACTAACTTGTTTGGTTTTTTTTTTCTTTTTTTTTTTTTTTTTCTTCCTCTTCATGAGGCATCTTTTGACTGATGCAACATTTACTCCGGAACAACGTATACTGCGGAAAACACAGTATTCCTTTAAGAAGTGCTACTTTCATTTTCTGATGTCTTCATAAAATTATGTTAAAGCCTTTTTGCTAATATTTAAGGTTTGTGTTTCTCAGCTTTGGTAATGCTTTTCTTTATTTGAGCTTCGGTTGCTGAAGCGAACAGATATAATCCCCAGCACATAAGAAGAAGTTCACAGGAATGAAGTGCAAAGTCTAGTGTTACTTTTTTATGTTATTTTTAGCTGCATCTCTCATCCCTCCTCCCCAACCCCCATACGCTGCTTTAGGTTACACTTTGTTCTTAAACACAGCCCTGCTACTAGTTTTCCTTTACGAATATTAGATTTATCACACAGATTTAATGTTTATCTCCTTGTTAATGTGGAGACATGTAATACTGAGATAAGCTCCATAGTTTGGTAACGGAGCATTAAAGGTATGTTCACCCATTTTGAAGTGGAAGTTTTTGGAAAATAAAAACATCTTACCTGCTGTAGGTAGTACTTTGAGCAAGTTGAGATTGGAGAAACACCTGTAGTTTTAAGTCCTGCAGGAGTGATGAGCTAACTGTTAATATGTACAGAGAGCTAACTCCAAAGTGGCTTACTTCCATCTTGAACAACTCCAAACTCATATATTTCATCGCTTTTCATCATGCATCTCTTTTTCTAAACCTTCACATTGGTGTCAACTTGGTGATGCACATTATTTACATAGATATCTATGGTTGACAGCAGCAGCTATCTGTAGCACTTTTGGTGCAAACTATGCCAATCCCATCAAGGATATCATAATATTTCTGTTTCAATAACCACATAATCCCACACTGGTGGCAGTGTAAATCTTCATTTTAAAAAAATATTTTTTTTTTTCAGCAAAAACCAAACATTTGCATAAACATGGTGAAGATTTGACTTGTTTTAAAATGTCAATCAGCTTTAGAAGTGGGATTTTGTAGCTACCCATCATTAAATCATAAATTTGATCCATGTAGATAATTTCCAGAAGCGTTTTTGCCCATTTTCTACTTGTCCTAACACTACCGTCCATTTTGTGGTTATTCTAGCAGCAATATAATATTCCTGCAGGAAAACACATGCTGCACTGGCTAGCTGCTGCTGCTGCTGATAAAGAATAAATGG
Source organism: Simpsonichthys santanae (assembly GCA_031762415.1). Lineage (NCBI taxonomy): Eukaryota > Metazoa > Chordata > Actinopteri > Cyprinodontiformes > Rivulidae > Simpsonichthys > Simpsonichthys santanae. The sequence goes on along the minus strand of JARVLU010001073.1, from coordinate 19,339,635 downwards.
TGTAATGAAAAATTGACAGCAATGTAAACATTTATAAAATGGTGTTGACAGAAACTTCCATTAAGTGATTACCGGTAGTTGTTTTAAAACGGCAGCAATCCACTTTTAATCAGCTGTTTTCAGACTAACCATTAGCTCATCAGTTGTGTTAGACTTGAGCTTTATTTCTAACTGATGCCATTCAAAGTGTTAATTTTGACCCTTGACTCAAAACCCAGTTTCAGACTGATTGAACTATCTCTTTAAAACCAGGATATGTACTTTACGTCAAAGCAATAGACCCATCCATCCATCAGCTTTACTTGATTCTTCCTTTTTGGGTCATGGGAGTCACTGCTGCCCATATCCATCAGTCACTGTGCGAGAGGCGGGGGACACCCTGAACATGTCTCAGTCCATCACAGGGACACATAGAGACAAACAACCATTCACTCTCTCACTCACACCTAGAGACAATTTAGTGATTCCTAACATGCATGTTTTTGGTCTATGGGAGGAAACCGGAGTATCCGGAGGAAACCCGCGCATGCACAGAGAGAACATGCAAACTCCACCCAGAAAAGCCCCCAGGTCAGGATTTGAATTGTAGCGACCTGCTCACTGAGAGGAGGCAGCTGCACCAACTGCGCCACCGTGCTGCCCAAAATAATACAATTTAAAAAACATATTTTCAAAGTTTCATCGCACTTAGAAGAATGAACCGTTTCTTTGCAGATGATTCTGTGTATCTGTTTGTTGTCAATCACCCTCATCACAAAAGCCAGGTGGAAATCTTTCGTTTTGTTGAGGAGGACACACTCGTGCATCTAAAAACTATAACACACCCTCTACTGTACAGGTATATACTTTATATTGAAGCTCTTATTTTATTATTAGCATCTTGTTTTAAAAGCCTGTCTCTTTGTTTTGCTTCTCAGTGTGAATGACATTGTTGCGGTTGGAGCGGAGCATTTCTACGCCACAAACGATCACTATTTTCAAAATACTGCTCTCCACTTCCTGACTCTCTTCCTGGGTCTGCCCTGGTGTAACGTGGTGTACTACAGTCCAGAGGAAGTGAGGGTGGCAGCTGATGGGATTATGTCCGCAAATGGGATAAACATATCTCCTGACAAACGGTTATTGTTATCAGTTTATTACAGCAGCTGTACTGATCATGTTGTTTTCAGAGGGAATAATATAATGATTTAAAAAACGATTCTCAAAAATTACAACTTTTTTTTGTTGTTCTTTTGTTACAGGTATATTTATGTTTCGGATATCATGGACCATGAAATCGACGTTTTTGAGCGACAACATGGGGAACAGTTGGTGTATGTTAAGGTGATGCACTGTTTTTTTTTTTTTTTTTTTCCATTTTAATCTTGACAAAACAAATGCACAAACAGTTCAAACGTTTGTGAATTTTTTTTCAGTCAATCTTTTATACAGGTTAGTGTCATCATGATGATTCATTTACAAGCGAGACCTGTTTTAGACAGACAACATATAAAGTAGACAACAACAGTAAAAATGCAATTAAAATAAAAGTAGAGTTCTAAAACAATAAAACAAAGTAAATTACTAAAAACAAGAACATATTTGCTTCGATGTTTCTATTGACCTTATCAAATGTTTAAAATCCACTAAAGAAATCAAGATGGACAACGTCAGATCTTATTGCAACATGTTCCAGGTTTCAGGAGCAGAGTAGGAAAAGGCCTTTTGCCTAGTTTAGTCTGCACCGAGGGATTGCTGCAGGTAATGATGATCTGAGAGCGCACGCTGTAACTGCACTGACAAAGTGATGGAGGAGCTATAAAAAGGCAGCAGACCAAGGAGGGATTTATAGATGAAAATGAACCAATGTGAGAGCCTACGTGAAGTTAGTGATGACCAATGACTAGAGTGCAGTGACAGGTATGGTAGTTACAGCCAGCTACGAGTCTTAGCGCGTCATGGTAGACATGTCCAACATCTGCAGGGTGCTAGCAGGGGCATTCATGTAAATGACACTATATGGCCAGTAGGAAGGTAGCGTTTACCGTACAAGGCGTTTTCTGACATTCAGAGTTAAGATCTATTTCTGAAAATAAACCCCGTTTTAATTTCAGTTTCTTTCAAGTCTTCAATATGTGGTTTAAAAAAAAGAGATGTGCATCAAACACAATTTCCAAGTATTTATAAGAATACTCAAACTCAGTTGGAACGCCATGCATGGATGAGATATGAGGAAGAATTGCTGGCACTAACATTGTTTGGAAAAAATAGACGTATACTGTATACTGTATGCCTTTTGGTTTTGTCAGCATTTAGCACCAGCTTGAGATGGAACAAGTCAGACTGAAGGATGTCAAATGCAGACTGTAAAAACTGAAAAACCTTGGCAACTGTGTTAGCTCGAAAATTAATAATTGTGTCGTCAGCATAGAGATGCATGCGTCAGGAATGTTTTGACCGACGTTACTTAATTGTAAAAGGAGTGGGTCCTAAAACCGAGCCTTGTGGCACACCATTAGGTAGCTAGATGGATGTACCTTTATGTCAAACATATTGCCTTTGACCTTGGTCTTAACCTGTCTCCTAATCACAAAGCAACAACCAGCAGCTTCCACTGTCGGCCTAACTTGTTTTCAACAGATTAAAGAAAAACGCCTTGTTGCTTGTGGAGGTGCCAGTAGGGAGATTTGTTGCAGTTGTGCCAAATCAAATGACGTAATCTCCTTGTACACACCTAGAAGCAAGTTTTCTTTTTCACAACGTTTGACTGTAGGTTTCACATCTTTTATTTTGTGCTTTTCCAGTGGGGTGGGGGGGTTGTGAAATTTTCCTTCTCTTAAATCAGTTTGCCTGTAGGACAGGACATATTTATCAGGTTTTATCTACCATGTGTGTCCTTTTGAAACAGTCTGTAGCTGTCGGATCACTTTGTGACAACATTGAGGTAGATGGCAGAACGGGCGACCTGTGGGTTGGTTGTCATCCAAACGGTGGGAAGTTGCTATCGTATGATCCCAAAGATCCACCTGGATCGGAGGTGAGTGTTTTTAATTAATTTTAATTCAGATACGCATCTTCAAATGGGTTTAACAGTAGTTTTTGCAGGTGCTCCGGATAAAGAACATTCACTCAGATCAGCCGGTGGTGACCCTGGAGTATGGTGATGATGGCCATGAGTTGATGGGCTCCTCAGTAGCAACCGTCTATGACGGAAAGTTGCTTATTGGCACAGTTATTCACAAAGCCTTGTACTGCATTTTGAAATAAACTTTAATACCGTGTATCTACCAGTTTCCCTGTTTAATGATAGCAGTGTTGTAAGAAACAGTTTGCATAGATAAGACTAAATTTTTTTACTTTTTTTCCAAATTGTAAGGGTTTACACTGGCTAAGCTGGTTCAGCTAATATTTGAGTGTTTCATTGTGAAACAAGTATTCAACAGCCCAACCTCAGGTATGATGTTTATTACAAAAACGTATACAATGCTTGATACAACAGAATTTTTTTTTTTTTACAACGTAGACACATCTTGAATGTTGTCCTACAAAGAGAAAAAAATAAAACTGGAGCAAAAACTAGCTCCATATGCTTGTTTTAAAAAAAAAAAAAGTTATCCCACACCTAAATGTGAGCACCCCCCACCCACGCTACCTTCCCACAAAGTTTTACAAACTTCGTTTAGAAATTTTGGACAAATGCAACTGAAATCTTTCACTACTCCTGTTCGGGGAATGAGTATCATCCATTTTCATGATTATCTGAAGACGTATCATTCTCTGCCACTTTATAAATTGTAAACCTAGTCTCCCCACCCCTAGGATGCTCCACTTTCTCCTCCGCTTCATCTTTGGCTGATACAGAAAAAAAGATTGGTTCTGATTCAGAAGACCTATTACTCTTGTTCTCCCCATGGTCCTCCTTCTCGCATGCTGTCAACGCAGGTTTTTTGACGCTTTCATGTCTCAAAAGATTCTCCTTTTCTTGCTCAATGTCATTGTCGCCCAACTCCGCGCTCACAAACACGTCGTGAAAACTGAAATTCCGTTTGTGCAGCGGCGAGCGATCCAAGATGGGAAGGTTGTTGGCCAAGATGTCGCTGCAGCTCTTTGAGCGGTTTATGCTGTCCACCTGCTGTTTTCTCCTCGCCGCCAACCCAATCTTCTTGATGACGGTGCTGTAGTCCTCCTCCTCCTTAGAAAGATAACTGAAGATGTCAACAACTGTTGGCTTCTGGTCCAGGTGTTGCTTCTCCTTCTTAAGCTCTGGCTTCTCATCGTAGGGGTGTCTGTGCCGATGTCTCTTTTTCTTCAGCACTTTGTGCGCTTCTACAACCATATGGACATTCCAGCTGAAGAACAAAGACAACCAGGCGAGTCCCATGTAGATCCAAAGTTCGGCAAATACCCTGTAGAGCCTAGGGTATTCTATGTCTGGATTTACACCTGAAAGGAGAAGATATGCTCAAGCATTTCTTTTTACAATACAATCCCCCACCATCAACTTTTCAAGAAAAGGCCCTTACCTGTCACATAATCTCCAAAACCAACCGTTGTGAGTGTGATAAAGGAGAAGTAGATGCCTTCCAAGTAGCTCCATCCCTCCACAACCATGAAAACAAATGGAGGGATCACCAAGTGAACCAGCAGCCCCCATAAAAGAAATAAGGCCGTTAAAGTAAACTGGATCTTTTTCTGGGGAATAAAGGAGATGAGATGATTACTTTTGTGGGTATTTGTGGATATTTCTGTGCACAAATTTGGTATCAACTGGATTCTTACCACTGTAAGGCCTTTCCGGATCAGAACTTGAGACAGACGTTTAGCCCGGTCACCAAAGAAGGAACCCAGTGTGCTTAACCACACCAGGCAGAGGGGGATCCCACAGAGGCCATACAGGATGCAGAACACTCGCCCACTTTTGGTCTTGGGAGCAACATTACCATAACCTAAAGATTAGATTGAAGAGAAAACCAGTAGGAATTGAGAATTTTAATACAGCGCACAGTTATTATTTTTTTTAATCTATTGCTCTGTAGTCTGGGGGTGAGGTAGGGATTTTATTTTATTTTTTAAAGTAACTTTAATGTAAAAATCAATTGTTTCACATATTTAGTGCTGCAGCCTGTGCTCATTCCCACTCATTTTTCCAGCACAGGTTACTCTTGATCAGTCCAATGGACTCCTGCTGCCTCCCACACAGAGTTTAGATGATGGTGAAACACACCAAGCATTTCAAGGATGGAAAAGACAGAAATGATAATTTGTCATTGTGATTATTAAACTTGTTTTTTTTAATTGCATGTGTTCAAATACATAGCCAGATTTGTGTTTAAAGGGTGGTTCATCAATATAAAAATGGACTAGACCAAGCAACTCCATTAGCTTCTATTGTCTAAAATGTATGCATTTTGGTTGTCATGTTGTATTTTTTAGAACCACTTGTTTGTCCCTTAGAGATATCCTTTGTGGCTTCATCTTCCAGCTTCTCACCCCACCATGGGCAGCTGTGGTTCAGTGAAGGCAGCACTTGGCAGTATGCAATCACATGTCCAAGTCTTCCTGGGCAAAACACTAAACCCCTCATTGTGTGCCCCATTGGTGTATGAATACCATTTAAAGCACCAGTTAGACTTTAAAGAAGCATTCAGATTAGTTTTGCAGAGATGTACTGTAGAGATGGGAGTGCTGTATGAAAGTATGGGGGTGTGCAAATAAAGGCACAGATTGGGTTGTAAGGCACTTTGAGTAGCCTGGTTGGCAGAAAAAGCATTACAGTACTGTATTTAGTTATGTATGTCAATATGTGGGCCTCGTTGAACGGGGTGTGAGATTGATACACAGATTGATCTCTAACCCACATGGTGCAGTCCATCTTTGTCCCGCAAAACAAGGTAGTAACAGAGGCGAAACTATTGACGTATAAAAGTAATCCGGTGCAGCGGATCAGTAATGTGATGAAGTGATTATACGTAGTCTGTGTGACCACTCAGGCGCAGTATTAAACAAAAAAACAAGTACTACTAAGGGCATAATGCTGATGAGACACAGTAACGTTGTATTAAGTTTAAAAAAATTGGTAAACTACAAAGAATCCCCAAACTCCATTGATTTCACATGCTTTTCAAAATGGTACGAAGCAGACATGCCACATTTAATGTAGTGTGCTCCTAGTCAGCCCAGCTGAGTTCTGCCTCACGCCTCATTTGGTTCTGCAAAGTTTGCTTCATCTCGCATCGGTGCTGGACATGGCCGACCCCCACCTGTGATTTAGCACTGCTAGAGGGAACATAGAGACGGACTGGTCTGAGCAGGTATTTTAACAATTTTAGAAAATGTGGCCCATTTGTCCTTCAGTAGTCTAAGACAATAGCAGCATAACAAGCCAAGAGGAAAGTCTTAATCCCAGTCTTAAAACTGGACAATGTGTCATTCTTGCAGACAGAAACTGGAAGTTGGTTCCACAGAGGAGCCTGAAAGATCTTCCTCCCATTCTTTTGGAAACTCTAGGGACAACAAGTAATGTTGTCTGAGAGCGAAGTGCTCTGTTAGGAAAATATGGAACAATAAGATCTCTAATATAAGATGGAGCTAGGCTGTTGAGGGCTTTGTAGGCTAGATATAAGATTTTGAATTCAATTCTGAATTTGACAGGAAGCTAATGGAGAGAAGCTAAAATTGGAGAGATATGATCTCTCATGCCAACTCCCATTAAAGCTGCTTCTGTACACAACTGCGCCTTACAGTTTCAGAACACATTGCTCTTTGTTTCATGCATCTGCAATATTATAGTTTGGCCAACAGATGGCGACAGACTTAATGCATCATACTAAAATGAAGCTTTTCAAAACTACAATACAGCTTCAAATCAGCGGTTCAGACAGTTTGTTTCTCCATCATTAATACGAAGCCTAAAAATAACCAACACACGTAAGAGTGTGTTTGTCAGTAAAACCCACCAGAACAAAAGGTAGTGGTTTAACCAGGTTTAGTACCTATGGTGGTGACGATAGTGGCAGCAAAGACGATAGAGTTGCCCCAGTCCCATGTGTTGCGGTGATTGTCTCCGGTGATGGCCACACCTTGGCCTGCGGCCTCTGACGCAATCTGGAGCGTAAACACAGGAAATGTCATGTTTTTTTTTTTTTTAAACTATAAGTACTGTACTTTTACTTTTCCCTGACAAACCTTCACCCAAAAGAAAACTAAAAAGTATGCTGGGATGTGCACAAAAAACTTGTATAAGTCTCAGATGCACCTTTTAGAAAGCATGTCTGAGCCTGCTCTTTCACAATAAATGTTTTAAAACTTTAAGTCGTGCTTAAAAGGGGGAGACGTTGCAGCTGTTGGGTAAAGTGGGGGTTGTTCCTTTTTTTTTTTTTTTTTTTTTTTAACCAGTCATGGAAAAAAACCAGTTGTCCCAGAGTTACCAGGCTTCTTTTTTTTAATAGGCTGCTATTAGTCCAGAACACAAAGCGAGCAAGAGAGAGAAAAACTTACTGGCTGGTTTTTAATTCTTCATTTATTTTTAATTCAAACTAGTATCCCGAGCTTTTTAAATGCACGTAAAGACCCCCCCTTCAGTTTTGTGTCATACCTCCAGTATCTCATCGAGCCCTTGTTGTGTCAGGCAGGTAAACCTCGCCAGGATGTCCTTCTTCTTCTTGATGTACGTGTCTCTGGCTGAGATCCAGTTGGGCTCCTCGAGGATCTGAAATATCGCGGCTCCGATGAACAGGTAGAAAATGATACAAGAAGTTAGGAATGGACCTTTGTCGGCCATATTAAAGCCATAACTTCAGCCCGGGCCGCGCGTTCATCCCCCCCCACTTCACGCGCACGCTGCTGTGGTTCTGATCCTTCCTGGTTTTAATGAGCTGCCTGCATGGCAGCTCCCAGAAGGAACTCATAAAAAACAAAAAAGTCCCGCAGCGTGTGGTTCCGTTCACCACACGACTGAGAAACTGTTCTTCTTTTAAAGGAAAAGAGTTCAACTCATGACGGTCTCAAGATCAACACGTGATTTAAACCAGTTTAATAAAATCACGACTCTGAATATTCTTTAAGTGGTTTAAAAACAAGAAAAATACTGTAATTGTAAAAATAAAAAAATCAAAGTAACAATTTTCATCTAAATAAGCAAAAGACCAGAGCGAGATCAGGATCCTTGGAGGAATGCATATACTGTATAATCTATATGTCAATAATGGTGTACCACAAGGCTCAGTCCTAGGACACACCCTCTTCACAGTATGTATGTCAGATTATTCCTGATGCATCCTGACATTTCTATTAGCACAGTTGCTACGTTTTTCAGCTCTTACAGTCCAATGTGACTAACCTGTATAAATAAAGGTTGAATGAATATTGTCTGCTGCCTTTCATGCCATTTTAGACTAAAGGTTATAGCTGTTTGAGTCAAGCCTTTAAAAATAACTAAACATACTCTTATTGGGAAATGTTATCAAGTTTGTTTTGTGAATGACTCCCAGCTGCTATCACACCAAATTCCAGCTGAACATCTGTAAAATCACCTGAGCTATAGACATGTTTGCGTTTGCTGGTTTTGGTTAACTATTGCAGCCGTTTTGAATTAAATTGACTCCAAAAGCACCGTCGGACACAGGCGACAACATTATCACTTGGCCTTTGTCCTTCGGCTGCTGATCATGATTGATTCAAGTAGTAGAGGAACCAGTTAGTCCTGGATTTAAAAAAGGGGGTGGGGGCAGATTCTTTCCAGTTTCTAGACAAAAGGGCTTCCTGAGAGCAACCGCAAGGCCCTAATGATAACTAAACAAAAAAAAAAAAAAAAAAAAAAAA
>JARVLU010001073.1:19287556-19303553 GCA_031762415.1 Simpsonichthys santanae | reverse complement strand
AAAACTGATTCACTCTTTTTTTTTTTTCACCTAAGCATTTTCTCCGATGTTCTACATTTGTTCAACTGCTCTGTTCATCCCTGCTCCCTGAGTAGTAGTGATGGGGAAAGGCAGACCGTGCCCCCTCCTTTCTTATTCTGAGGCTGTCACAGCAGAGCAGAGACACAGAACAGGTTGCGCGCCTGCCTGTTGTTTGCCTTCTCTGCCTCAGAAAGAGAAAGGAGGGGGTAGGGTCTGTCTTTCCACGTCTCCACTCATGTGTCATGTACAATCTTAGTTGAAAACCCGCTAAAGAGTCTGTGAAAGTCGAACCACAAAGTATCAAAAGACTACTGTATTGTGAATATAGGAATCAGCATTTTACATCTTCATATCTTAGCTTTTTTTTTTTTGCTCACTTTGTTTCAGGTACTTTATGTGTCTCCAGCTCAGGAAGGACATCTTGCAAGGTGTTCTTCCTTGTTCCTTTGTCACTTTGTCCTTGCTGGGCTCCTACACAGTCCAGTCCGAGCTGGGAGAATATGACCCAGAGGTTCATGGAACAGACTATGTTAAAGATCTGAGCCTGGCCCCCGGACAGAGCAAAGAGCTGGAAGAAAAAGTGATGGAGCTGCACCGCACTTACAGGTGATTAAAAGACAAAGCATTAAGCATATTTTTGTCCCTGTTGCGAAGAGAGAATATTGGAAATACCCTCTGTCCATCTGTGTCTGGATTGTGTGCATAATAACTTGAAAAATAAAGTGAGGTACCAGCTTCCATTTTAATGTGTGTCAGCATCTATGTGTAAGAAAGGTCCCTATTGAAAATTAGACTGCAACGTCAAAATCCAAGATGGCTGCTGACATACATGTGTATATGTATGTGTAAATCCTGATTATTTGAGGAAACGATGCGTTCTAGTTTTTCTGGGGTGGTCAAAACTTAATATTTGGTGGTGAAGACCACCATTGGCCACCCACTAGCTCCTCCATTGCATCTGGTGATTGATGAGGTTTCTCTCTCCGCTCGCCAGGGTTCATAGCTCTGTGCCACTCCGGACAACCAAAAACAGAAAACCTACCTCTTTTTATACACACTGTGACTGATACTCACTTGAATGACTTTCACCCAAATTATTAAGTTTTAGTTGCATTCCTTGTTCACTTCCAGTCATACACTCATTTCGAACCTTACAAACATTCACTGTTCAAATCTCTCAGCGATGGGGGACGTCGACGTACCGCTTGCTATTCTTAAAGTCTGATGATAATTTAATTTAAAGATTTATTTCATTTGTTTCCAGGTCAATGAGTCCAGCCCAAGCAGACATGTTGTTTCTGGAAAATGCTAAGAAACTTGCAATGTACGGTGTTGACCTGCATCAAGCCAAAGTGAGTACTTTTATTATTATTTTTATTATAATTTTTTTTATTGTTCTTCCTCTTTACTTAAGCAAAAAACGTAGACTTGGATATCCTAAAAATTGAACGTTTGATTTAATTTTTTTAATGTTTCACAGCGTTTTGAAACAGCATGCATGCACTGCATCAGTCATCAAATTTAATTACAAAATTGATGTCATCCTCTTTTCAGAAAAAAACAAGGGATTAATAATGTTTGAACCCGCTTGACCTCACAGGGTTTGTTTTCGTGAGAAAGTCTGCCTTCTAGTGACGGTTTTCTGTAAGTGTGGGAAGATGGACACTGACTTTTTATTTTTATTTTGTACGCAGGATCTTGACGGTGTGGACATTACACTGGGGGTCTGCTCGAGCGGTCTGATGGTTTATAAGGACAAGCTGAGGATCAACCGATTCCCTTGGCCCAAAGTGCTTAAAATCTCTTATAAACGGAGCAGCTTTTTTATCAAAATCAGGCCATCAGAGGTAAAATCATCCATTTTGACTTTTAATGTTTCTGCCTGGTTCCAAACTTTGCATCTAATTCAAATGCACTAGCCTTGGACTGGTATGAGGTTCTTATTGTAATTCTATGAAAAAAAACCCTGCAAAATCAGGGTTGGATCTGCTCAAAGATAATTCTTAGGTTCATTTTCTTTCTTTCTTTTTTTTTTTTTCTTTTTTTTTTTTTTCTGAATACAAAACGTAGTTAGACTTGTAATGTTATTATTGACGTACACATTTTTTACATATTGAATTTCTTATACATATATTTGAATGGCAGTTGCTGCAAACCCCACAGAGGCATTCTCATTTTCAGATGCAAAACAAATATAGATTAAATGATTAAAGTTCATATAAATAAAACAGAAATGCAAAGTAAAATTTAGCATTTTACACGGCAGTCAGTTTTTAAAAAAAAATCTGTTTAGAAAAAGTAGTCAGTAGGATTTTCATTGTATCTGTGTTGTACTGCTAATAATGTTGATCAATTTTAATTTGTCTTTTTCACATGTAGCAGGAGCAATATGAGAGCACTATTGGCTTCAAACTTCCCAACTACAAAGCCTCAAAGAAGCTGTGGAAAGTTTGTGTTGAACATCACACTTTCTTCAGGTAAACACAAGTTTTACTTTCTTAGTTCTGACTGACTGTTTTCTGCCCAACAGTCATGTAAAGGTTGCTGCTGTTTAGATAATTGGCTAATTGTTCACTACAGCTTAAGCTTTAGTTTGGTTCAGCAGAGGAAAAGAGCTCCTAACTTGACTTTAATGCTGCTCATACTGTTTCATACAAATTTTATGATTCAGATGTTAAATCAGTATCTACAATGCAATAAAATGATCAAATTGATTCAATATTAGGTTGGTAAAAAATAAGGTTATTGTATCTCCTGCTTAGGGTTCAGTCGGTGGAGCCGCCATCGTCTCGTCGCTTTCTTGTTTTGGGCTCAAAGTTCCGCTACAGCGGTCGAACTCAGGCCCAGACCCGAGAGGCGAGCTCCATGATAGACCGCCCAGCACCCCGCTTCACACGCTCAGCAAGCAAGAGGCTGTCGCGTAACCTGGACGGAGGTAAGTCCCCTTGTGTGTTAGACATCCTGCAACAAGCCACAGGCTTGATGAGCTGCTCGCTGACGTGTTTTGCTCCTGCAGCTGGAGACGAGACTCTCCAGTTTCTGCAACAACTCTCAGCATCCACCAGGTGTGAGACTGATGACTGGTCATTAGTGATGACACCTGAGAAATCTCAGCCTTCTCTTGGATTCCCAGGTACCAGGAAGTGTGTGGAGACTTGCACGATGCCTTTTGGCATATTTCTCACTCGCTGGCTGCGCACTAAAGGCTATCAGCTTCATCGCTTCTTTTCCACCGGCTCCTCTGTTCCTGTTTATTTACGTTTATGCTCTAAAAGTTTGTAATAAAAAGGCTTTTCAGCGTGGTTACCAGCTAGGTGTTCTGGATTGACTGGAATTTCATCAGTCAGGCCTTTTAGTTTCCCTTTGTTGACTTAAGGGAAACAGGAACAAGACATAATATAAAAGGTCCTCATTTTTAATCCTGAGATTGTTCCTCTTTTTTTTGTTTGGCATTTTCAAAAGTTCTACCAACTACTAATGGCTTTCACTTTGTTGAGCTCATTTACTCACTTTTCATTGCTGCAGCAGCTGTCTTTAAAACATCTGCCACCTGCTTTTGTTCTGGAGAATAAGATGCACATTTTATCTTTCTTTTTGCACTAACCTCATGTAACTGGACTCACCAATGGTCCAGCGAAGTCAAAAGCTTGCTCGAAGCTTTGTGAAGCCTTCACAGCGATCGTTTGTTCTGCTGAGTCGTTGCATAACTTCCATCCCCTCACCATGTCTTCACAGCCAGAGTGGAGTCAGAGCAGACGTTCACTCAGTCCTGGGAAGAGGGGCAGTCTGTTCACACAGTCACAGCAACTTGGCAGGGCAGTGAGACCCAGTCAGTGAGCGGGCCGGGTCAGCCAGGTACTAACGTCGCCTCAAGATGCTCGTCCACATTTGTTATCGTTGCCCATCATTTGCCACATTGAGCTGGATTGTTGAAATTTGCACAGTGTTCAAAACCTATTTGAACTTTATTTCATCATTATGAAATCAAGCAGACATTTTTGGTTTCAACTATGTGTTTTTTGAGATTTTTACACTTTGGTTACCAAGTACAGTACAAAGATGTTGCCTATGATTTCTCTGATGTCATCAGTCAAACCCAGCTTGGTAAGATCCCCCTCTTTGGCTCGACTGGTACAACCTGCACTAACACAGCGAGATGACTGGTTCCTGTACTTTGACCAATTCTTCAATTCACTTGAGCGCACTGAAATGCCTCCATGTAAGTTTCTTGGTGTGAAAGATGTTTTTTTCCAGATGCATTTAGTGAAGTAATTGCCATCTGCGTGATTAAAATCACAGCTCGGTGTATCCTTTGCCATCTTACTTCTTCTAGTCTCCACTGAAGCCCAGTCCCAGCTCGATGTGCAGACGCAGGTCACATCTGTGACCAAACAGGAAGTGTCCACTAGGGAAGTCATTGAGCGGCTGCAGGAATCTGTGACCTTGATAGACTCTCTTCAAGAGGTGGAGGTTTTGGAAGAGAAGCTGAGGGCAGTGAGGGACTTGGAAGAGAGGCTGCAGGATATAGATGAGATGGCTGTGAGAGTTCAGAAGATAATAGAAGATGAATTGGGGCAGGAAGAAGTTGACAGGTTGAGAGCAGAAGAGGCTTTGGAGCTGAAGCGACAACAAATCCAAGGTGGAACAAAGGTAGTGGTGAGGAGGTCTGTGAGGAGGATAGAGACTTCAGCGGGTGATGTGGATGACCTGGAAGATCAGATAAAGCAGGTGTTTTTTAAAGATCTGCCTGAAGAGGAGGAAGGATTTAAGGTGATTGAAGCGAGTCAGTTAGATGATAGTTCGAGAGAGAAACTACGGCAGATGGAGAAGGAATGGCAGGAAGAAGTGCGGGAGAAGTTTTCCTCTCCAGACGCTGCAGGTGCCACTTCTGTAGTAGCATACCAAAAGACGTACGTGCGTGCGGCTGATAAGCAGGTGAACATTGTAGAAGTCAGAGGACAGGCTGGGGATCAGGAGGAAAATAAAGATGGTTGGTTCAAGCTCTTCGACCGCCCTTCGTATCTTGCAGCTTTCAACCCAACAGGTAAAGTACGTTGTCGTGCAAACCGTTTTGGGCTTTTACTGACCTTTCTAATGTTCTAACAGTGTTGCGTGCAATAACGATGATACGGCAAGCAATAAGAAATTAACCAACTACAAACATGACGCTCTGCCTCGCGTTAGACGTTTGAGTAAGTGAAGCTTCGTGCAGGTGACAACTAGTTCTGCTTCTTTGGCTGCAAGCTTTTTTTTGGACCTGCTCGACACATTTGCTCCTGTTTTAATTTACTTTGTGTCTTCGCTCTAGTTGATGCTGATGAGCGCAGGCATTTCAGATCAACGCATGTGGGGACAACGGAGATTATGGAGGAAGAAAGGCAAAAAAGAGAACTCATAAAAAGGGTGGATGACTGGTTTATTTTGTTGGATGTTCCTCCTGGAAAAACATTTTACTTACCACCAGGTATCTCTAAAATACCATACACTGTTTTTCTATATTTTGCGCTCTTTTGCTTACTTATAAAATAAGTGCACCCTACTTGTTATGATACAAAACTTTCTCCTGACTACTCATCAGTTACAATAAAGGAAAGAGCCCAGGTGGCTGATGGGAGCTTTGTCTCCGTGGCTGGAGGTGCACAAGAGGAACACAGTTTAGTTGGAGAGAGCAAGGTAATACGAAGAGATCTAGAAGAAATCCAACAGCTGTCAGTGACCGAGAGATCTGATGACTGGTTTGAGTTGTCGGATGTTCCTCCTCAAAAAGCAACACATGTTTCACCAGGTACAGACACAAATCTGCTCTGCTGCTTTGCTTTTTGAATTTTTTAAAAATGAATGAACTATTTTTAATCATCTTTAGCTTTATCTTTATGTCCTCACATCCTGTAGCATCTGAAGTTTTGTGTGTGTTTTTAGTTGCTGAAGTGAGTGTAGAAGAAGGGAGGTCTCTCATTAAAGACAAGGCTGTTGACCAGAAAGAAAAACCAGTAGAAGTTTTTGTAGAGGACTTGGAAATAAAACAAATGCCAAGTGAGACAAAAGATGACTGGTGTGCATTGCCTCCCATTAAAGAATCGTCACTGGTGTCCCATGGTATTCTCTATTTTCCCCTCATATTTAGAGTTGTATTTTTTTTTTTTTTCTCATTTCATCTGACAGAGTTATTTCTTTCCGTTTATAGTGTCTATGACCGGGCGTGCTGTTCAAGTTTATCAAAAAGAAATTGAAACGGCAGTGATCGAGTCTGAGTCAGCAGGTTTGAGCAAGAAGGATGTAGTTAAGGAGGCTGTGACTCGGAAACAGGACAAGAAGCTTCCAGAGCAGAAAATATTAGAAAGAATACATGACAGGGATGATGATGATTGGTTGCTGCTGCTTGATGTAGTTTCCAAAGAGGAATCTTACGTGCCTCCAGGTATTTTAAGCTTTCAAATTTTTGCATTTGCTAACAAATGTTATTTGTATTGTCGAGTGGTCACAATAGAGGTTTAAATATTTTTCAGTTTCTGCACAGCTGCCAAGTAAAGTCTTACCAGACATCCGAGCTGAAGCAGAAAGAGTAAGTCAGAAGTTGTATCAGACTGCATATGACCAGGTTGGACCTCAGCTTGTCCAGCCACCGCCAGAGAAAGACGATGACTGGCGTATTCTGTTTGATCCTGGTCGTGAAAAGGCTGTTTTAATCCCACCAGGTATAAAACTGATTTCTGTTTGCAGCTTGTTTGTTGTTTACGACTGAAACGCTAGTGTCACTCAGCGTATTTCACACTTTATTTGTGCCCCAGTTGAGATTATTCAGGATGTGAAGAAGACGCTTGAGCGTGAGGTGATGACCACAGAGACTAGAACGCACAAGGAGATAATTGATGTTAGCGACAGGCGAGACGTGGCTTGTTTCTCTGGAATTAGACTGAGCCAAATTGAGACGCCCTTAAGCAGCGAAGGAGAGGATGATTGGTTTTTCCTGCTGGACTTTGCAAGAGAAAAACCTTCAGTCGCGCCACCAGGTACTTTTCCTTCGCCAAAGTCTTTGTGTACACTGCGTTGTTTGCGTCGGGGTTATTTATATTCATGTTTCTGTATCAGCTGCTGTGGTTCAGCGTGCTGTTCGTGTAACAGTACCCGCTGAACCAAAACCAAAGTTCGTCGTGGAAGATGTGAGACCGCGTATGACGTCAGTTAACCTACCGCAGTCCGGAAAAGTGGATGATGATTGGTTTGTGCTGCTGGATGTGCCAGCTAAAATTTCAGGTACACTGGTGTGGCTGCTGCTAAGCGTCAAAATCTAACGTACTAACAGTTTTCAGTGTGGTTTGTTTGCGTTTCATCTACTAAACTGATACCCAAAGTGCTATATTAAAGAAAAAGTTCATACATTTTGATGTGGGGTTCTGTTGGAAAGGTTATGAACAATTAATATTCTATCTCTTGTAAATAGCTCTTTGAACAACCTCAGTTGTTCATCACTTGACAAGCTAACTACTAGTCTGAGCGGGACCGACTTCAGTCTAAATAATTTCATGATTCATTCAACCTTTATCATTTACAAGAGAGACCCGTTTTAAACAAAAACCACAAATGAGGTACACACACAATAAACATTCAAATAAAAGCATATACTGTAAAATGAAAAGTATTTAAAAGAAGTGATGTAAAATAAACATGCTACATTACAAAACTGAGTAAAATACTAAAAACAGGAACACGTCTGCATTGATTTGTGCATTGAACTTAACAGCAGTTCAAAATCCCTTAGGGAGGTCAAAGTCGAGAGCTTCAGATCTTTTTGCAAAGTGTTCCAGGTTACAGGAGCGGAGTAAGAGAAGGCCCTTTTGCCAAATTTGGTTCTCACTGAGGGGGGACGCTGCAGGTAATGAAGTCTTGAGAGCACACCCTGTAGCTGCACTGACAAAGTGACATGTAGGAGGAGATGTATGAAGGCAACAGACCAAGAAGTGATTTAAAGATAAAAATGCACCAGTGTGAGAGTCTGCTTGAAGTTGATGTCAAGTTAACCATTGAATACAGGGTGCAGTGATCGATACAGTAGTTACAGCCAGTTGAGAATCTTAGCGCACCATGATAGACCACGTCCAGCATCTGCAGGGTGCTTGTAGGAGCATTCATGTAAATAATGTCACTGTAGTCAGTTGAGGGAAGGAAAGTCGCAGTTACAAGGCATTTCCTAGCGTTCAGAGTCAAACAGGATCTGTTTCTGAAAAAGAAACTCAATTTTACTTTCAGTTTCTTTGGCAAGTTTTCAACATGAGACTTAAAAGAGAGATGTGTGTCAACCAAAATTCCCAAGTACTGTATTTGTAAGAATCAATAAACTCATTAGAAACATCATTTGTAGATAAGATAGAAGGAAAGACTGCTGGGACTCATTTCTTGTTTGAAAACAACATCCCTTTAGTTTTATCAGCATTTAGCACCAGTTTGAAACAGAACAAATCAGACTGGATGATGTCAAAAGCAGATTGCAAAAGCTGGAAAAAAAACTGTTCTAGCTCAACAATAAACAACTGTATCATCAGCATAGAAATGTAGAGATGCATCAGGAATGATCTGACCTACATTACTTACTGGTATGTAGATTGTGAAGAGGGTAAGTCCTAAGACTGAGCCTTGTGGTACACCATTATTGTTCATGCAAACACTGTTTCTAAACATTCACACTGCCATCAGCTTCAAATGGTATGAAAATTATTAGTAAAAAATATTAACATACTCCTGCCAGAAGTGTTCCAGGCTGCGCAGGAAATGCTACAGCTATCTGTTGCTTCCTTGCTTGTAAATTACGATAGTGTTCAATGTAACTAACTGTTATATGAAATTAATGGTGGTGTAAAGTGTACACAACATTCGTATGAGGTATTTGTTGAGATTGGTATTAAATAATACATTTTGTTAAGCACCCTTCAGAACACCTTAAATCACTTTTTTTTTTAAATAAAACAACAAAAAGTAGAGAAGGAGTAGCTGAAACAGTGAGGTGGATGGGTGAAGATGACCTGAGAGTGTAGAAAATGTGATAAGTTAAGGCAGATGTGAAAGGTGAGAAGCAGAATTTTGAAATGAATGCAGTAGATAATGGGAAGCCAATGAAGCTGTTGAAGACGTGAGCAGTTTGCCTTTCTCTTTGGCCTGCCCAAACTATCCTTTAACTTATCAATCTGGTGAGAATTAAACTGTTTTACCAAGCTGAGGTAATTTAAAGAGCTTTCTATTAACAGATGTTAACTTTTCTACAGAACCCCACTTCAAAAGATCTAAACTATTACTTTAACCAGCTGAATAACCTTATTGTTTTGTGAAACTGTGACTGCTTTATGTTTGTGTCAGAGCTCTTTATTAATTTGATGATTTAAAGGCTATTTTTTCAGCACCAGTAGTTAAAGTCAGATAGGCGGAATAGATCTATATCACATAATTTAGTCTTAGCTTCATGTTCTGTGTACTGTATTCTGTGTCAGCCGCTGTGGACGAACGCGTTCACTCTGGTCCTGAGGCGAGAGCAGCAGAACAGTTGGCAGTCACAGCGCACCGAGTACAGAAGAGAATTACTATAGTGGAAGAAACGTGGCGACAAAAGGAAGTTGTGCAGCCACCTCCAGCGCTGACAGCAATGGAAGATGATTGGTTTGTTCTTTTGGATTGGCCCTCTAAGAAATCAGGTACTGTATAATCTAACAGCAATTTGTTCAACTAAACGTGCAAAGATCTTTTTGTTGAACTTCATCCAGGGTGTAAAGTCATTAGTCATGTGACTCTTTAGTTTAGATGTGGCTGCTGTAATCCATTTCTCTGTTACCACTGATGTATAACTGCTTTAAAACGTCTTTGCCAAAATATTACTAGCGTTTATATCGACCGCTGCCCCTGAACGCATCCGGCTCCCAGCAGAGGTTGGACTTCCCGCTGTAGCAACCACAACAAAGATCAAGATTTCTGAAAGAAAACCAAAATTTGAGAAGCGGATCCTGGAGGAAAGACTTCCACTCACACATACTCGTGTCAGTGATGATTGGTTTTCTCTGTTAGACGTTGGCTTCAAAGAGTCAGGTATTTTGTTTTATTTTTTACTTGTTGGGTTTGTTTTATTCCGCTTCATAAAATGCTTACTAACAGCAGCCAGGATACACTAGATTCTCTTCTATGGATCAACCGTTTGGCTTTACGCTTCCTTATTCGCCATATTTTGGTGGTTCATCATCATCGAGCTTAAGAAAACAGCCTAACAAATGGCCGATCGTAACAAAACGTGCTTCTTTCGTTTCACGTTGAACATTACTGCTTCTTGCCCAACTCACATTTGCTTTCAAGTACTGGAAACGAGTACGGTAGAGTATTCCCTTTCAGGATCTGATCACAGTGAGGCTGAGTACAGTAAGTATGATGTGCTGATTTGGTTGCATTTCCAATGCTCACTGTTGCGTCAGCGTCTGACAACCTATTTAATCACATCTGTTAAAACAGCTTGCGTTATGATCATAAACTGCAAATGAGTCGCTTTTTTCTGGATTTTGTCTAGTTGTGAGCACACAGAGGGGCGCACGTCCTGTCAGCGCTCCGGTCTTCTCCCAGGCTGCTCTGGCAGAGGCAGGAATCCCCATGTCCCCATTTGACCAGCCTCAGACCTCCACTCCCATTAAAACCAGCCGCCAGGAGGACAGGAAGCTGGAGGTTACTGTGGAAGCTGCTGAGCCATCAAAAGTTGAAGCCGCATCCGAGGTCAAGGTATTCAATTCCTCTAATTATCAATAAACATGTTTGGGGTGTAAATTCTGTGCACATAAACGCAATGCAGCAACGTACTGTATATATTTAAAGATTTTGGACGTAAGAGGTCAATAAATTAGTCATAATGTGTCAGCTGGTTCAAAAGTGACAAAGATTAAAAGGAGAGTTTTAAGTGTTTTCTAGTTTTTATCCAGCGTGAGCAGAAATGTGTATCTGAGTGTGAACGTGTCTGTTTTGCTGCTGTAGTCAGCAGTGTGGAGGGAGCAGAGAGAAGTACAGTCTTCACTCATCTCCACCTTCAATGGTGACATTCAGGTCAGTGGCAGACTCAGGCAGCGTGCATGTCGTCCCTCAGAGGACACGATTTCATTATGGCTAATTGAGACGTCAATGCTAACTCGTGTTCCTGTCTCCTCCCCGGGTTAGCACGAGTCTGAGCTCGAGAAGACAAGCTTGGAGGGGGTGCTAATGAGAAAGGTCAGATTCTCGGCGTCAGTCGTGCTAAAGCAATTTCTCCTCCTCCAGTCCGACGATAAAGAACTTTGATTTGAAAAGGCTGATTTAAGCCTCTTCATGTTGTGCTTTCATGCAGCTAGATCTAAAACCAAACAAACAGCAGGTTTGATGCTCATACAGTGTAACCTAAGAGGTAGAGAAATCAGTTTGTGTCAATCATGAGTGTAAACAAAACACTCAAATCAGCCCGTTCAGTGTACTAACCTCAGAATAAGTTAACTGTTTCAAAGTCATCAATTCCTCTCACTGCTTGTAAACACTGGAATGCACACATGCATGATTTTAAATTAATGGGTGTTTTGTCAGATTCGTCACTATTTTCAAGTTGTATACCTAGAAATAAATATTCAGTGGTTATAGTGCAGTTTTAGCCCCTCATGGTTTGCACCAAATCATTTTGCATGCAGTCCTCTTTGCTCTTCTCGTCCGTCGTTTTAACACATTGGTGAACTTCGTAGAGTGCATGTTTTACGTGTGGCAGTCTGCAGGGAAACTGAACCAAACCCACACTTTTTTGTTCTTTCCATTCTTCACAGAAAAGAGCTAAGAAATATGAGGGTGACACAATTTATATCAGACATAGCCTTTTAATGCTGGAGGTTTGTATCTGTTTTGGAGATGTCGAGCTGCATTTTCCTGCTCTGTGGCTCACTGGCTGCTGTTTAACCTCACGCTTGCATGCGGCTTGATTTGTTTGTTTGATTTATTTTTGTTTTTTGCATCAGTACTAAATAATGTGTGTGGCAAATTAACTTTAATCCAGTTGATTCAGGAGGGAGTGCTGATGAACTTTCAACAAAAATAAATGGGTACTTCTTCACGGGGGGAGCCAAACTCATTCAGGATGTTGTATTTCATTTAATCTAGTATTGTGATATGACATGGAGCTGTGGTTTTTATCTAACAGAACAAGAACTTCTTACCGGTACATGTTTTACCGTATTTTTCGCTGTATGTCAGTTTTTTTTCATAATTTGCATGCCCTGTAACTTATAGGACGAAGCTACATATTTATGGATATTTTCCCCATATTCATAAACCAAATTCTTTGCTGAAATATGACTGTTTTCATTCATTCTGACTAAAAATATTGAACACTACCATTTTCAGCCGTTAGATGGCACCAGAGTACTGTAGCATGCCATAGTCATGTAATAGATATAGAGTAAGTGGCTATTAATGGCACAGTCGGCTTTCCTAAGTGGAGTTTGCTTGGAGCAACCAGCTTCATTTTGATGTGCCGCCCCAGCGAAATGCAGCTAATTTGACCATTGAAGTGCATTTATTAGGTAAAAGTTCAACTGAGACACACCTTTGCTATAATGTCGAGCAAACAAATAATTGTTTTAGGTGCTCATCTTGTTAAATTTCAAAGAAATGCACAGCATTCCTCCTTCCTTTTTTTCCTCCCTCAGAGTGCGCTCCCAGAGCACCGAGGTAGTGAGTACTTTTGAAATGCAGCTGATTTGACAGCTAAAGTCCTTTTATTAAGTAAAACTTAAACTGAGACACACCTTTATTATTAGTTTGAGCAAACAAATATTTTTAAGTGTTAATCTTGTTAAACTCTTGAGGCCGTCATTTGGCAGCCAATCGATTTTTAGCACAACATTGGCCCACATTTCCGGGTTGTCACTGTTGACGCATAACAAACGCGACGCGTCAGCAGTGACGCATAATAGATGCGACGCACATGGCGAAGCGACGTATTTATGGATTTTTCCACTTTATAAAATATATTTGAACTGATGCGACTTGTAGGGCGGAGCGACATGTATGGCGGAAAATACGGTACTCTGTTTTTAATCGTCACTGTTGCTGCTTCTGCTTTGTTTTCCTTCATCTCTTTTCCATGTTACAAGAAATGCATTACACTTTTGCAGCAGTTATTAAATAAATGTATTTTATGTCAATTTAAGCAATAATAATTAAAAAAAAATTGGATTAAGATTTAAAATGAATTTGCTTTTAAGCACCAAAGCAGGTGTTGATGAAGAAATGAACTGTCTGCAGTCTGTTTTGCAACATCATGCTATTTTTTGAAGACCAACTTGTTCATTTGTCCTAAATGAACAAGTTTTTCTATTCTTTTTAAGAGATGCTTCATCTTCCGCAACCTGTGCTTTGTCTGCTGTCATCAGTTGTCATTTGATTTGTAGCCTGTTCTCTCTGCATTTCACTGCAATCCTAATGCCGTGGACATGAAATCGAATCGCTGTGCTGTGTTTTAAAGTCACCGCTTGTTCACAGCGTCAGTAAATCAGCTGACGGACTTAATTTAAGGATCAGATATGCTAATAGAGCACGTCAAGTAACTACAAGTATTTGTACTTCTAGCTAGAAGTGCAAACATTGAAAGTGTTGGCTCCTTCTGTTAGGTTTTATTGAATCACCTGTTTAACACGGCTTCAGCTTACTCATGTAATCAGCAACAAAAAGCACAAAATCAACTGATTCTAACTTTGTTTTTATGTTTTCTTCTGTTCCCTAAACATCTTTTCTCTCAACCTGTTCGTCGTCTCCCTCGTACCATTTTGTGTCTTTATTTTACTTTTATTTTTTACCCCTTGTCAAATTCCACCACCCATCGTTGTCCCTTTCCCTCCAAACATCGTCTGGACTCTCCTCCATGCAGGACTTTGACAGACCTCAGGAGGAGCTGATCCGGCACCACGCCAGCATCAGCGAGCTGAAGAGGAACTTCATGGAGGCTGTTCCCGAGACGAAGCCGAGCGAGTGGGACAAGCGTCTGTCCACTCACTCTCCGTTTCGTACGCTGGGTATCAACGGTCAGCCTCTACCTGGTGCAGACGGGGTAAGTGTCCTGTAGGAATGAGGTCGCCAGCTTCTTGTCAGTTCAGGAACTGAGAGGGGAATTAGCTTCTCCAGATGATCAGTTCCTGAACTGAAATCATCACTTTGTGGAACGACTTGTCTATAGCATCTTGAGGGGAGGACACTTGATGGTAAACTGAGCTGAACAGAAGTGGATTAAGACATGAGACAGTTGTCCAACAGTTTGAGCAGTGTGTACGCATGTCCTGCTGGAGGCTGTGGCATGTGGTGTGCAGCACATGCATGCGTACAGAGAATGCCGATGGCCTTGTGAAGTCGGGCCTTCGTTTTGTTCTTCCACATAAGAGAAGAATGCAGGTGAGGTTTCTGTGGGACAGGTTGTCCACTCTCTGAGAACTCACTTGGTCTGGATCTAATCTGCATTGGATCTGAAGCCTGACGTGTTTGCGTTGCATGACTGACAGACCTGACTGAAAATTTACTGCATGACTAAAACATGACCACTTTCACAAAGGTTTGCACGCTCTGACACCGAGGGCTGTTTCCCTACCTTCCCTTTTCTCTCTGTTCATCCTATTTTTGCTTCTTTTGTTTTTTTTTTTTCTTTGCTGCTTTCACTTTACGTTTGGCTGATGTTTCCTCCAGGTCTGGTTGTTCTTTCATGAAGAGACACAGCCTCATTCACAGTTGCATCAGACGTTACGCTGAAAATGGATAATAAAAAAAAAAACACTTTTGCACACATTAAAGATCCTCTTACGGAAAGAGACTCACAATGTTTATTCTTGCTTTTACAATTTTTGAAACAAACTTGTTCAGTTTGTTAGTCGTCATTAATGTGTAATTACAACAGACTATCATCTGTTAAAAACAGAAACAGACATAATGGAGCTTTATTACAATAAACATTTTTTATTTCAGATCATTTTGCTTCTATCATCAACCTATGTTCTTGTTGTGTCTCAATGCAATGATAATAAAGCTTATTCTGATTATTCTCTCATAACCAGATTATACTCAATCATTGTACAAACAGAACATCATGCTTAACGGGATGTTTGTTACAAGTTTACTGCGATGCACCACTTGCAGTTTAAAAAAGTTAAATAACATTATTGTAAAATTTTGCCCTGATTCCAAAATCTCTCAAGAACATCTATTAAAAGCATAACAACTATGTGTAGATGTTGTTCAGTTCATGGCTCATTAAAAGTTTGACTAAACTTGACGTTTGCTTTATTGACGATCTGTTTTTGAATATTTAAAGATTTTGGACTTGAGTACAGTGATCCCTCATTTACTGCGGGTGTTTGGGACCATGCCCACCTGCGATAAGTGAAAACCTTTAATAAGTAGGGATACAGTAGTCCAAGTTCAGTTCAAGTTCAGTAAACTTCGTCATGACGTGCCAGGCTGCAGTCACACTCATCCCCTGTTACTCCCAATCTCCCTCCTTAAATAAACAATTAAAATTTAAATACTGAATATTTTAAATAAACAATTTAAATGTAAATACTGTAATATTTTAAATAATTTAAACTTAAATACTGTAATATTTTAAATAAACAATTTAAATTTAAATACTGTAATATTTTAAGTAAACAATACTTGCAGCATGCATTGTTTATTTAAAATATTACAGTATTTAAATTAAAATTGTAAAGAGTAAGAGAAGTGCAGCAGGACAGCAAAGGGTTAACCCTTCAAGCAGCTCTGCAGCACGGAGCAGAAATGTACTTCTTGATCAGTTACACTTCAACAACTGAACATAAGGTTCTAAAACTTGTCTGGTTGTCCACCAAAATGTTGAAGGTAAAACAATCTCAAGAAAAATGTAATTTAAGTACAAACCGGATTCCAAAAAAGTTGGGACACTAAACAAATTGTGAATAAAAACTGAATGCAATGATGTGGAGAT